>ML811785.1:0-56481 GCA_009831015.1 Picea engelmannii
TTCTTTACTACAACACTAAGTGCTTTTGGAATTGAGCATATATAGTGCGTGGCTATCTTTGAAACAAAAGACTTCCCTGGGTTGATAATTTATGTTTCACTTGGTTGTTTAAAAATTAATTAAGCAATTATAGTGACCAACAGGTGCCTCCACGTGTGTAATGTCTGTTTCATGTTGGAAAGCCATCGACTCTCCTCCTCTTACTGAATCACATAACACGCTTAAAGCCTTCAATGGCTCTAGCTTTAAACCCTATGGTGTACTTCCTTCATTGTCTATTACGTTGGAAGGCAAATCAGTCACCGTTGAAGTTGAGGTCTTTGATGCACCTCTTGATTATAACCTCTTACTTGGCCATAGATGGATTGATGCGATGCGCGCTATTGTGTCTACCCTTTTCTGTGTTTTACATTTTCCACATCAGGGAAAGGTCATCACTGTCGACTAGCTAGCCTTTTTCAACTCTGACACCTGTACTAGCAACATCCCTTTTATCGCAAAGACACCTCCTAGGTATGAGAACATTGGTGTGGGCCTACTTAAAGATTCCACTCTAATGGGCACATTCCTGATCCCATGTCCTGATGTTCCACCTCCTTTGGTTGCCTCAATCAACATGATTTCCACCTCGGTTCGCCAAACTCACCCAAATTTTGACCCATGGATCATACCCGAACCTCGTGATTATCTTCACTATGGCAACCAAATGCCTTTAAGTCTGGTTGAATCCACCTATCATGCCATTCAATTGAAAACCCCTTTCACCCCCTCTCTTGGTGATTCGTCTCCTGACCCGTTCCATGTTTTTTTTCCCACGGACAAGATGATTATGTCAGTTATGTCGATGGAAGATACCCCATTGGGATGATGGATATCATCGTTCCATTCTCTTCCTCGAACAACACACCATCGAGAGTTACCAACAGATCTCGACCCTGTCAACCATTGTTGTCATTTCCTCTATTCTTGATACATCACACGATGTGTTATATGAAGGGAACTTAAGTAATATTTCACCCACCATCCCCCTCGACATATCCATTAAACCTGGAGTTTTTGAAAATGTTCACATCAGATCTTTGTGCTCTACTGACGAGGTTGTCACCTATAAATCACTTTTCCAAGAGTTTTGTGACATCTTCGCTTGGAGATATGAACAAATGTCGGGTATTGAACTCGATATTGTTGTACACAAAATTAAGATGTACCCGGGTGCTAGACCCGTCTGGCAGAGACTTCGTCCGGTCCATCCCCGTAAAGCATCTGTTATTAGGCTTGAGGTCAAAAAAATTCTTAAAGCTGGCTTTATTTATCTTGTGGATTTAACTGATTGGGTATCCAATCTCATTCTGGTCAACACGAAACAAGGTACGATCCGTGTCTGCATTGATTATAGGGATATAAATCAAGCTTGTCCTAAGTACAAATTTCCCACCCCCTTCATTGACCAGATCATCGACGATTGCGCCAGGAGTGAAATATTCTCTTTAATGGACAGTTTCTCCAGATATAATCAAATTAACATCTTTCTCACGAATCAACACAAAACCCCTTGTATTTGTCCTTGGGGCACCTTTGCCTACCATACACTACCCTTCGATTTAAAGAACGTTGGTGCGACTTTTCAATGTGCCATGTCTTATTCTTTTCATGATATCAAGAAATTTGTACAGTCATATCTAGATGACCTAGCGGCGCATTCCATGCATTGTAGTGACCATCCGGCACACCTCTGAGCCATTTCCCTTCATTGTTGGTTCTATCGTATATGCTTAAACCCACACAAATGTGTTTTTTGTGTAGAGTCTGGCCGACTTATAGGTTTTATCGTGTC
This sequence comes from Picea engelmannii, assembly GCA_009831015.1. NCBI lineage: Eukaryota > Viridiplantae > Streptophyta > Pinopsida > Pinales > Pinaceae > Picea > Picea engelmannii. The sequence continues at coordinate 1,835 of ML811785.1, forward strand.
ACGCCAGGGGATCAGGGTCAATCCTTTGAAGGTCGAGGCAATCCTCAATCTCCCTCCTCCTTCTTCACCTCACCAGCTTCAAAGTTTGCAAGGGAAGGAAATTTTTTACGTCATTTCATCCCAAACTATGCTCAATTAATGCTCGGATTTACTCGACTGCTCAAGAAAGGTTCTGAGTTCATATGGGATTCCACTGCCAACAAATATTTTGAAGATTTGAAACTGACCTTAACCCATACCCCGTTACTTTTCCCACTCGATTATAGTCGAGATTACTTCCTTTATCTCGTTGCTTCAGACTCTACCATCGCCATGGTTCTAGTCCAAGAAGATGATTCACACGACGAACATGTCATTTATTATTTGAGTCAAAGTCTCACAACTACTGAAGCCAAATACTTACATGTTGAAAAACTGGCCTTGGCAGCTGTTCAAGTTGTCCAATGTTTCCATCACTATATCTTACTACACAAGACCACTGTAATTTCCGATTGCAACCCCATGCAACACATTCTTACACACCAATTTCTAAGGGGAAAATACTCCAAATGGATAGTAATTCTACAGGAGTTTGACTTAGAATTCGAATGTGCTAAGTCTAAGAAATCCTTGGTGTTTGCCGAACCGATATGTGACCTTCCCCGCACTGAGACAGAGAATGTAGCAGAGGATTATTTACCCGATGAATCCCTTTTTCTAATTAGTTTTGATGACCTTTGGTATGGGGATATCATTATCTATCTCCAAACTTAGAATTTCTAGCCTGATTTATCTAGCACTGACCGTCATCGCATACGTTACCAAGCCCATGAGTACATTATCCTCGATTACACTCTTTATCGCCGTGGGGTTGACTCTATTTTTCGATGATGTCTCACCTATGATGAAGCTGAGAAATATTTGAATGAATATCACTCTAGAGCATGTGGTGGTCACATGTCTGGTTATGCCACTGCCCAGGATATCTTATGAGCAGGGTATTTTTGGCCTTCTTTATTTAAATATTGTATTACCATCGTCCAAAAATTCCATGCTTTCCCAACATACAACAACAAGATAATATTGCATCCTACTCCTTTACACCCTGTAGTTTCCGTTGGACCTTTCACAAAATGGGGCATTGATTTCATGACCTGTAACCCTCACTCGGTCGAGGGGCATGGATACATTATTGTAGCCGTGGATTATTTCACCAAATGGGTTGAGGCGATGCTTACTTTCGACAATACTGGGAAAATTGCATCCCTTTTCATATTTAATCATATTATTACTCGATTTGGGATCCCAGAAGCTATCATTACTGATCACGGTAGCCATTTTCAAAACTTTAGGATGTCTGAACTTACCGATAAGTTGGGTCTTCGGCATGAAAACTCAAACCCCTACTATCCACAGACCAACAGCCAAGTTGAAGCAATAAATAAAATTCTTATCACTATGCTTCGTCAGATAATAGGAATCCATAAGACCACCTGGCACACGATGTTGTTTTCATCATTATGGGCCTATCGGACGTCTGTGAAGTCTGCTACAGGATTTACCCCCTTTCAACTAGTCTACGACATCGAAGTCGTTCTCCCGATTGAATGTGAAATACCATATTTGAATCTAGCCGTCGAACTTCTCCCAAACACCTCTGCCGAAGAGGAACATCTATTGTATCTTATGCAATTAGATGAGACCCATCACGATGCCACCCTAGTTATTGAAACCCAGAAGAAACGCGTAAAATCCCAATATGACAAGCATGTCAAGCCGTGTGTTTTCTCTGAGGGAGATCTAGTTCTCCTCTATGAACAAGATCGTGATCTTCTAGGAGCCAAAAAATTTGAAGCTATGTGGCATGGTCCATATATCATCAAACAAGTGTTAGAGAAGGGAGCTTACAAGTTAGTAGATTATGATGGCATTCCTTTAAGTGAACCCAGAAATGGGATTTACTTGAAGAAGTACTATGCTTAGACTGTCTCTGCATGAGTGCTTGTACTTTTACTGTACCATACTCCTGTGTGTTATTTTTCTATTTTTTTCATTATTTGGTTTCGACCCCCAACTGCTTACCTTACGTTGTGCTTGGTTTCCATATGTCGACATATTCTCTACCCTATATTGGCTTCGCCAATGGTGCTAGCCGTAGTACTCAGAACCTAGCTTCTGCTGCTTGGGAAATCTATGAACCCACCAACGAACTTATTAGTTTACAAGGTGTTTTCCTCAGTCGTGCAACCAATAATATCGCAGAATATAGCACAGTCATTGAATTATTGACCAATGCTATATCACTTGGGATTCGTCACTTCGTTGTACGACTTGATTCGCAGCTAGTAGTACTCCAGTTAAGTAATGTCTACATTATCCGAAGTCCTACTTTGTTACAGGTATATCTACGAATTCGCCTCTTGGAACGTTATTTTGATTATATTGAATATCAACACATTCCTATATGTCTAAATACATTAACTGATGCTCTAGCTAATTATGTGTTAGACAGACATTTGAGACATTTATAAATCTAATCACACATTACACATTGTATATAAAAGAAGAGTAAGCCGATAGAATCCTCATGTATATATATAATGAAAAAGTTTTACAAAAAGTGTTTTCCATCCAAGGACCAAAATATCAAAATATAGAGCCCATGGCTCCTACAAAATAGCATCACAGATGTCACTCGAAATAGTATCATGGATGTCGCTCGTGATAGCACACTACTTCTCGTTCTACCCGGTGAAGTAACCGACTAAGTGAGTCGGACACACCTAAAGTATGGTGTTGATAATGCCTCGGGACCTCCTCGATCGACATGTCAGGGATGTATGTCGTCAAGCCTTCTAAGTTCTACTCCATCGCCTCATAGTCATCGGCGTCCCACCCTGCTACCACACGTGCCTCTCCTCGCCTCTGAATTGGAGATGTGCCCAGAGGTCGATGTGGCCCTACATTTGCATAGTCAAAAGTCTCTAATTAGTATTTAGATCGAAAACACAAAAAACATCTAATATCCTAAAAAACCACAAAACACTATAAAGAATAAATTGTCTTTCTTACCTAGATCTTCCCACTGATATCCCTCAGGGAGAGCCAAGTCGAGATCACCCCGAAATTCCAGGCCGGCATACGCATAATCATCAATTATCAAAATTTGGGGCCTTAACCAATCAAAAAATGCATCATTGTACTTGATAATAGGGCCCGCTACATGCCCAGCCATAAGGTCACACCACCATTTCATTCTTGGGTATCGTGGGGCTGGTATTCCCCACTCTACCTGTAGCTGCAAATGAGGGACTCTTTCTAAGAAGAAATACACCGAAATGGACCCATACCCAAACTGCTTTAGGTCTCCTCTCTTGATTTTAGTGACTTGTGTCTTCATACTCCTGAGCAAACCGTCACACCAATTGAATACTTGAGGTTCCAAACATTCAATGGCATATTGAAAATAACTCTGAAGCACCATGTGTGGCGATGCGCTTCCTGCCATCTGTGCAATGGTAAAGAGTATAGTTCTAAGAGTCAGATCTCGTACACCTCGGATAGCCACTTTACCTTTGCACCTTTTGACATCCAGTTCACAGTGCCGACGGATCTACTCACTCATCGGAAAGCCACCACCTTAACCCCCTGTCAGAGTCACATGTGCCCCACAACAAGATAGCCCCATCAGAAAGTAAATATCCTCAATGTCCAAGGAGAGGACATGAACACCCATGTGGAATACTTGTTGTTCTTCATCCCACATATGGACCAAGTACTCTAATAATCTTTGTTGGGCTCTCAAGCCCTGGACTTTGAAAAAATTCAATAGGCCACATTACCGAAGAGAATCAATAGTTCCTGGATCATTTAGAGCCACAAAATCATCATATTCATGCTCACATTCTCTCCATTCCAACATTTTTTCAATCAAACACTTGCATGGAATTAAAAGAGGATAGTTAGCACCCTTATCCAACTTTTTTGAATTTCTTTTTGGTTCAATGCTTGCTTTTCTTTTTGGTTTTCGACCATCGTGACTGAGCTTCAATTACAGTGCGGGACTTCTCCAGGAGAGCCATTGGGCACCTGCGGCGGCCCAAGCACACACCTACCGACCTAAAAATCGCCCAAAAAATCATTTTTTGACCACAAAAAACAAATTTTAAACCATTGAAAAGGAAGAAGATGAAGGTCTTATTGTTTTCATGGAAACCGTTCTTCGATTGATCGCATGTGCTCCTCGCAATCGCCCACCAAAGTAAGGGGTGAAAAGGGGGTTTTTAGACAAGTTCTTGACCAAATACAAATGAAATGGTAAAAAAAGAACTCTTACTCTTATTTATTTCATTTTTTACCCTTTTTCATAATATTTTATATTATATAAATGTGTTTGGTTATAAACCCTCAAAACTAATAGTCTCGTGAGTGTCTTGTTTCTTGCAAGAAGAATACTAGAGTCTTAATTAACGGAGTATGGATATTTGTTCCGTAATTTGTTTTTTCTTCGTTACGCATGTCGATACTTTTTAGGGTTTTTTGGTAAAACCTCGAGTTCTCTCTTCGTTCGTTCTCGTGCTCGAAAATTTATGACAACCCAACCAAGTATACTTTTGTCATCCTTTCGTACTCGTCTTGGTAACACGAAAAATGACACACATGGAGTATCATTTAAGCTCTTCTCACACTCCATAAAAATGAAAATATTGCCAAGCGACCTTGTTTTGTTCACTCTCATAAAAGTATTTGAATAAAATGTTCGATGGGTGATAGTTTATCACTTTTTCGGTCCTGTCGAACTATTTTACAAAAAAGGAACTGAGAGAGTTCTCTTTAAAGTGTTTTTCAAACTCTATAAACATGAAAAACCATCGAGTTTTCTATCTTTTGACTCATTAAGCAAACATAGAAAGACCCACATGGGACCGAACCACTCCTTCTTAGGGTTCGTTAAAAATACTCTGAGGGACTCGTCCGAAGGATGAGATTATATCAACAAGCATATGTTATCCTTCTCAAGCTTGTGTAAAACTAAAGAGGTACTCGCCAGAAATGGTGGGGGAAAATTTAGGAAAGAGATGTTTTTTTGTACTTGTGTTAGTGGCAGTACTAGTCGCTCTTGAACATGACACCCCCTTCGTCATTTGAATCTAGGTTGGGAAATCCATTTGTCTCTCGTCTGGCCTTCATCAAATTCATATCTTGTGTCATCTTTGAGTCAATGCTTCCAAGACCAGTGTCGTGTCATTCATATGTTCAAGATAAGTCCAAACAAGCCCTCCTTCGAGTCTGCCATCTGCATTTTCATTTCTTACCATTGTCGGCCTTCCCTGTGTCATTTTCGAATCATTTGCATACTTTGATCTATCCTTAATCTGTTACTTATTTCATGTCAATAATGGGGATACATCAAGGCCCTCCTGCGACAAGTCTTTTTCCTATCGACTTCAACTCATCATCCGGGAATAAGACTTAGAAATCATTTAGTACCTTAGAGCCTACATGCCTCAATGACAGGTTTCTTCGCTCTCGACAATGGATTCACATCATTGGTCCCTGATCGAGAGATTTCATCGAGTGTTCGACTTTAGCTCATTTGTTCACATTCGTTGGATTGTACTAAGGTACCTTGGGAGTCATTGACATCAATGGTGATTTCCCTCGCACTTGTTAACAGTTTTCATCAATGATCGGTAATCAAGTGGTTTCTACCATGTTCGACTTCAACACCTATAATATTATCTTACACTATATCTGAAGACGGGATTAAAGACCTTGGATCTTATCTTTTTGGCCCAGGTTGCATTGGAGTATTTATTATTTGAATTGACACACGGATCCACTTTGTATGTCTCGTGGTTGTGTCTGAATTTAACACTTTCTAATACACAGATTCACAGTGTATTCCTGCTGGCTATGTAAAATTTTGATGACATGTATCCACGGTGTATAATTGGTGGCCATGCCTTGCATTTATGATTTCAATCACTTGTAATCTGAGCATGGGAATGCCTACCTCATAAATGGTATAATTCTATGCAGATTCTTGATTGTTTGTAGGTTCCTGATTAGTGTGCTCCTTGTTTTCGACACACACACGCATTTTACAAAGTATTTCGGTTGTCACATGTTCCAGCCTCATACTTTGGGGGGCATTCTGTTACACTTTATTTTGGTCACTCTAATGATGACCCCATAAGCATGTGTTCAGGCTTCCAAAACAGTCTTTCACATGAGGAAAATGGTTGAGTTTCTTCCCCTACAAAGTACATTTTTAGAATGACGCTACAGGCTGACAGTGGTACACAGTGCGGAAATCAAGAATTTATGCATGTTGCTGTATGCCTGGCCTGCGGGATTTCTGCATGCTTCTATATAGGGAGGGTGCGACGGCGCTTGAAGCTAATAAAAGGAAGAAGTTTCATGAATTTTCTAGAAGGATAATCTTCTAGAATGTGAGGTGGTGTCTGTATGGTTGTGATCTTACTGGATTTTCTGATTTGGTGGGATCATCCTCATCCTAGTAACCACTTCATCTTCTCCTATATAATAATGGATTTCTCATGGAAAAGGTTAAGCAAGGTCAAGCAAGTTTGAGCAAAGCATAGACTGAAGACTGTGTGAAGAATCCTGATACAATTGATGCTTGAGGCCTCCATTTGTCCATCAAGCCTTGTGGATTATCTTCATGCAAATTCGGAGCAAGTGTATGTGTGTGTTGGGACAAAGGACCACTGAAAGGGAACTTGCGACATTAACGCACTATGGTTGTATCTTCCACTTTTACTTAATATGGTACAGCGGTATGTGTCTTTCCCGTAAAATCATTAGTGTTTTATTACATGACTCCTTGATCACATGTTTAGGTTTCCATTGAATGTATAATTGTTTCTTTCACTTTGGTTGGTTTGTGTCATTGTAGATCTGATCTCACAAGAGCACCGAAGCGAAGCAGGGACAACAGAGATATAAGGAAGCGATATAAAAGGTATGGCATACACTCCTTCTTTGGGTATAAATTCAATGGTAGCAACCTAGAGAAAGCGTCATGCCCTGTCTTGTTTTGTTCTAGATCCAGGTGGATCTAGGGAGATTAGTTTATGTCCGCATTCACCGATTTATCCAATAACAACAGATATGGATGAATTTTTTTTAGAAACAAATGAATATCCTAAGATAATCTTAGGGAATGTCTAGAGGAAAATGAATACTCTTTCCATATCAAATCCAAGAACGTCAACTTCAAGGAATTTTGAGAATTGAGGAGTTTGTGGAGGAATCCTCCAAGGGGTTATCCTTAATGTAAAAAATGAATGAGACACAACTCGAGAAACAAAGAAAATAATGGAAATATCTTGAATGAATAGAACTATTCGATAGATGTAGAACGAGCTAACGAGTTTAAGAAGAGATGGAAATTTTGTTCCTACAAATCAAAATCCAAGAATTCCTACCAAGGAACAAATAAGAACCTTTTTCCAAGAGAAAATAATTAGACATGATAAAGATGACATAAATGAAGAGCACAGGAAAAGGGCACCTAGAGTGCCAAACACTAATGTCGTGGGATTGGAAGAAATTTTTGAAGAAGAAAATTTGAGAATTTTGATCAAGATGTCAATGTCATTCAAGATGAAATTCTTGAATCAGTTCATACGAATGAAGGTGAATAATCCTTTTACATTTTCAACAAATAATAAGATCCTAACATTTCACAAGAAAATGTTGTACAAATGAGAGGAGAATTAAACAAATTCAAAACAAAAGAGGTTGTTGACAACAAAACAACAAACAATTTCTAATCAAGAAAAAAATCCACAATAGATGAACTATAATGGGATTGATGATATCACCAAGTTAAGAATTACTTTGGCTTTCATGGAAGTAGTTAAAATTCCACAACAGATGGAGAACATTTTGAATATCCTTGACGAACAAAGCACTAGAATAGAAACAACTGTCACAAATTCTAGGCAACATAAAAAAAAATCATCAGTCAAGTCGATGGGTAAAGTTTTGTTGTTTTATATAACCATATAAAATCATGATGTTGTATTTCATAATTGTTTGGTTGATAGTGGAGAAACCAATAACATCATGCCATTTTCATTCATGGAGGCACTCGGAATGGGATGTACCAAATATTATGAAAATGGAGAAAGTATTTATGCAATTGATTCAATAAAGGTCCCAACTTACGATGAAATTAAAGATTTGTGTGCATGGACAACTCCATCATCACACATCACAATAGTATTTACCATCATAGTGTTATATTTTCCTCAAGCGTATGGAGTTTTTTTTGGAAGAGACTGGTCTTAAATTATTGGAGGATACATAATGAATGAAGAAAGTTGCATGATGTTTCCTAACAAATATGGAATAATGGCCAGAGTTCCTAAAGAAGCCAGTAATCCTGTATCCTTCATAAATAAATAAAATGAGCTAATGGAGAATTATATTGATGCAAGAATCGTAAATTATGTCGTTCTTGGTCTAGAACAGGTCAACCCTTCAAAGTAAGATGAGAAGAATTATTTTCAAGGATTATTGAGGATGTCGTTCGATGGCACCTGCTCCAAATATGGAAGTGGAGTAGGGATTATTTTCAAAAGTTCTCAATCAATTATTTATCCACACGCTATCAGACTGGAGTTGCCTTGTACAAACAATGAGGCAAAATAAAAAGTATTGATAAAATGGATGAATATTTCATTGCATATGAAAGTAGAGAATTTGGTAGTAACTGACGATTCTGAACTGGTCATAAACTATATTAAAAAGAAATAAAAGATCAAAAAATAAAGGCTAAAGAATTATGCAAAAAGAGTAATTGAACTTATGGACTTTCAATTCATTTAATATCTCTTTCATCCCTAGAGATAAAAATAAGAATGTTGACTCACTAGTGGTTGGTGCATCCCTCTTTAATCCAGAAGATTTCAGAGTCAAAATAAATTCTATGTAAAGATAATTGTTAGGCCTTTAATACCTAACAAACAAGGTTACCTACAAGTTTTTGGAAACAATGAACAATTGGATGATTTTCTTGTTGATTCAAATAATTCTTTTCAAATCCTGGATGATCAAAATCATGTATCTATCTCGAAAGATTGTATTGTGTTTGAATCTCTTTTCACAAGAGATAATCAAACAAAAATTCATGATACAAAGTAGGAGACATCTATCAGAAATGTGCAAGAGACACAAAAAATAAACATTGGAACTCATGACTCCCCCAAATATGTAAATCTTGGTACTAGTTTCACAAAGGAAGAAATCAAGCAATATACTTATCTATTTAAAGAGTTTTATGATACTTTTTCTTGGAAGTTTACGATGATCTAAAAGAATATGAAAAGTCCATTTTTCAAAACATCATACCCCTTAAAGAACGATAAAATCCTATCAAGCAAAAGCTAAGAATAATCAATCCCAAGATGAAGCCTTTAGTAAACATTGAATTGGAAAAATTGAAAAAGGATGAAATAATTGTTCCAACAAGAAATTCAAGGTGGTTGTCAAATCTAGTAATAGTCAGAAAGAAGAGTGGAGAAATTTGCCTCTTAATATATTTTAGAGAATTAGATAGAACAAGCATTAAAGAGAACTATCCAGTCCCCAATATGGAGATGTTATTACAACAAGTTATTGGTTCAACCTTAATGTCTATGCTTGATGGTTTTTTTAGATACAATCAGGTGTCAGTTGTTGAAGAAGACAGACCCAAAATTGCTTTTGTTACACCCTAGGAGAAATATGCCTATGTTCATATGCCTTTTGGGTTAAATAATGTTGGAGAAAATTTCCAATGAGAAATGAATCATTCCTTTAAATACTTGATTGGAAAATTCATCACTGACTATCAGGATGATTTGACCATTCACTCAAAGTTTAGAGAAGAGCATATCAAACATTTGAGGGAAGTCTGAACCCAAAGAAGTGTTTGTTTGTTGTATCAGAGGAAAAATTTTGGGATACATAGTAAATAAGAAGGGGATCTATATTGATCCATAAGGGATTAATAAAATCAATGAATTGAATCCCCCGACATCTAAAAAGGGAGTCCAATATTTCTTTGGAAAGATAAACTTTATGCAGATATTTGTACCAGATTATGAAAACATTGTAAAGCCTGTTAAATTGTTGTTGAAAAAAGATCTTAAGTTTGAATGGACATGAGAGATTCAAGTAGCATTCACCAGAATCAAGCATGCAGTAACTACTACTCTAGTACTTGTTAGCCCAAATTTTGATCAAGATTTCATAATATATTCATTTGCTTCAGAGGAAACCATTTCTTAAATAATGACATAGAAATTTAAAGGGGGGAGAGCTTCCAATAAGTTTCATGAGTAAAAATTTACATGATTTTGAATTAAAATAGTAGAAAATAGAAAAACAAGTTCTCTCCTTGGTCAAAGTGGTGGCACATTTCAGGACTTATATTCTTTCATCTCTTGTCATAGATTTTGTCTCAACTTCTCCAATGAAAATGCTGCTAAATCAACAATTGAGAGAAGGAAAATGGGAAAATTGGCTGACTAAAATTCAAGAATATGATATTGATATCAATCCCTTAAAAGCAGTTAGAGGACAAGGAATATGTAAACTAATGGCAAGGATTGATGTTTTAAATGGAGATATATCTATTTCACCAGGATTGTCATCATCCAAATCAAAGTGTTACAAGGATATTATCTTTTATCTGAAATCTAACCAGTTTCCAGTTGGTATGTCTTCAAAGGAAAGAATGGCATTGAAAATGAAGGAAAGCTAGTATGTATTAGTTGTTGAAGTGTTTTTTCAAAGAAATTTCGATGGAATGTTTTTAAGATGTGTTGATTCAACAAAATCTCAAAAGGTGCTAGGAGAACTTCATGAATGTGTTTGTGGTGGATGTTTTTCACCTACAACTATTGCACACGTAATTATGAGAGTTGGTTACTACTGGCCTTCTATTTTTAAAGACTCATATTTGATGATTAGAAAATGCATCTCTTGCCAAAAGTGTTTAGGGAAAATGAAAAGGGAAGAAATGTTGTTGCAACCAATAACAATTTAAGAACCATTCACATAATGGGGACTAGATGTCATTGGACTAATCAATACAAATTCCATCAAGGACCATTCATCCAGTCTCACTGCAACTTATTATTTCCATAAGTGGTAAGAAGTTGTAGCTCTCAAAAAGGTTGATTCTAAAGAGCTCATTAATTTCCTTAAAGAAATTTTTTTCAAGATTCAGAGTTCCAGAGAAGTTCATAACTGACAATGGATCAATTTTCATTGTATCAAATTTCAAAAACAATTGTAGGGAATTTGGTATCATCTCAGGGAAATCATCAAACTATTATCCCCATGGAAATGGCTTAGTTGAATCAACGAATAAAACTCTGATCCAGATCCTGAAAAGGAAAATTGTTGTGAACCACATGAATTGACATACAAAATTAATTGATGCATTATGGGTCAAACAACTTACACCAAAGGAAAGCAATGGATCTTCACCACATATATTGGTATATGGAAAAGAAACTAATATTCCCATTCACTCAGAGTTGAATGCTCTCACATACAATGTAGACATTACATATTTAGAAGAATTTTCTCCTCTACAAAGAAGATATAATCAGTTGATGTACTTGGAAGAACAAAGAAATGAGGTATTAAGGAAAATGATTCAAATAAAATAGTTTATTAAAAAACATTTTGATCAAGGAACATTGGCAAAATATTTTCAAAAGGGGCAACTAGTATTATTGTGGAATAAATCCAAGGAAAAACCATCTTTCCATACAAAGTTTGAAGCATTGTGGATTGGTCCATATATTATTGAAAACATTCTTGGATATATTTTTTATCTTCTCAAAGACATGAAGGGAACAATGCAATTGTTTCTATTCAATGGGAAACATATCAAAAATATCTTCTCTTAAGAATTTTCAGTCTAAACATGTACATAGTTTTTTTTCCCCTTGTGCATATTTTCAAAACCTTTGTTTTCTTTTGTTTTACTAACTCCATCAGCCAAGTGTCGAGATTATGAATTCTCAATAAACCACAGGGGGTTATTTCCCATAGTTGGAGCCAGTTGTTGACCCAAAGGTGTGTTAAGTCTTTCACAATTCTTCCTTTGTATATTTCCACTCTTAGAATTTTTTTTTGTTTTGTCACGAGTTCATAAGTCATTTTACAAAATTTCACCTCCTCCAAAATGCATCGTTGTATTCCATCGTATCCATTTTGCACCAATACTTAGTTTATTTTTTGTTCTCTCACGGGTTCATCACATATCCTTGTTCAAATCCTAAAGCTCCACATTCTTCAAAACACACCCTCTTGTTCCATCGTCCTCATTTCATACCAACAATTATATTTTTTCTTTAAATGCTTCACCATGAGTCAAAAGGAGTTCTCTTTTTAATTCAATATCATCATGACCATTAGGTCCCACCAATCTTCTATACTTAGTGTATTTTCAATACTTTTATGCCTCCACGACATTTCAGTACTTAGCCAAAATATTGAAACTTTATCGCAGGTCTGTGAGTTCACATTGATTTCATTGTTCTTGTCACCTACCCCCGATCCCAATTGAGTTCTCATACTTAGTCATTTTTTCAATTTCTCAGCACGGGTTTGTAGCTTCACGATTACTCCATCTTTTCTTCTCATACCTTTGATCCTTTGCGACCCCGCGGTAAATCCTCGTCTCATTTTGTCACATTCTCCAATGAATATTTAATGTGAATATCATGGAGATAACAAATGGTTAAGTGTAAAAAGTTCGTAATTAATGATGTAGTTCTCGAGACTGCCATCCATTAATTTCAAGATTATTTCATGTTAACATCTCTTTGAACCAAAGGCTCCAAAGTATTGTATAATAAATGGGATTACCTTGATAAAAATGTTTTGAAAAAGGAACTTCACAATAGTTCGCCAACCTCATTTAGTATGACAACCAGAAGGAGAGAGCAATTTTGCAGAGAAACACTCAATACTTTTGGATGAGAAGACCAAAAATTCCAGTGGTCAAGATCCTACAAATATTATTCGACATTATTGCCTCCTGAGAGAAGTTCTAATCAGATTTGGACATCCAGGGTTTCTTCAGTAGGTTGTGTTCCTGAAGTATTCGATTGAAAAGAACAGGTTTCTTGGTATATAGATAAGTTTGATAAAAACCAATGGATAATTCAGCTTCAGTGTGAATCCCCAATTTCTTTAAGTCCTTCTCTTTTTAGAAGAATTCTTAAACTTATAGAGCCAATGATTACATTTAAAGGGGATGAAGCTAAAGAGTTATTAAAGGTGAGAAGTGGTGGATTTGAGCTCTTGCAAGAATATCTTGAATATTTGGCCATGATACCAGAAGATCTATCATATGTCCATGTTAATTTTCTATAGTATCCCTACCGAGAAATGGCGTGGATTTTTGCCAGGGTGGTTGGACAAGAATCAACTATTACAATTGTTGGGTTGTTATATTATTTGTAGACAAATTCTATTCGAGGTGAATTGAATGACAGTCGAGGTCAAGGTAGATCGAAAACATGGATAACAGGTCAAAGTCAAGGTAGATTGACAACAAGTATAAGGTTGAGGAAGTCGATCGGGTAAATTCAAAGTCAAATATATCAACGACAAGTCAAATGATAATAGGTCGAAGTGCGGGCGTGAGACGATCAACAAGAGACTGAATGGAGGCCAATTGGTAAACCCGAGTTGAATTCGATTGTAATAGAATCCTAATATTTGTGATATTTGTAGCTAATAATATGCATGGATTTGTAATTGTTTTTTGGACGCAAATATTTAGAGTTTTTCCTATTGTAAAGCATATAAAGAGGCATGTTGTAAGGTTGTAAAGGCCATTATTGTTAGGTGATCATAGAATGAACTTTTGTAGGTTAATTCATTTGTAAGTGTAGGTTGCTAGTCATTCATATGTAAGTTGATTTGTCTACAGGGTTGTTCTTGCATGTGCAAGAGGGTATGATGTCGATTGTGTCTTAGGTGTGGACCAAGGTTAGACATGTAACCTTTTATTCTGAATGAATAAGACAACAAGATATAAGAACACTCAAAGGAATGTTGGTTTTCCTGGTTAATGGTTTCCAGGGTAAAATCTCGGTGTACTGTGTGATTTCTTGTTTCATATGTGATCTTGATTAAATTGTTCTTCCCTTCTGCTAGGATTAGTGTGGAAGTGCCCTGCATTTCCTGACATGTGGTATCAAATCTTAGGTCTTTCCTGAAAAGTGAGTTATCATAGAGGTGTAATTATTTATCGAGTATATCATATCTTGATCTACAAATGTTGAATCTGAGAACTAAGCCCTACGTATAGTAAGAGTTGTAAGTCATAAATTATTTTAAATATCGCAGTAAAGAATGGTGAGCAGTTCTAGAATAGAGATAGAAATATTCAATGGTCATAATTTTGAGCTTTGGAAGCTTAAAATGGAAGATCTTCTTGTGGATCGAGAACAATGGAAAATGGTCTATCAGGTTATAGAATGAGAGGATGGGAAACATTGGAGAAAAAAGACTTCAAGCTATGAAAATCAAAGGTATAGTTGAAGGTTTTCCTAAATGTGGTTTAGAAGTCGAATTTTGTGAACATTGTATATATGGGAAACAAAGTCGGGTGAGGTTTCCATCTGGAGTGACAAAGGAAAATGATATTCTAGAACTGGTTCATAGTGATGTGTTTGGCCCGGTTACAGTGCCTTCACTTGGTGTATCCATGTATTATGTCTCTTTCATAGATGATTTTTCCAGGAAGACATAGATATATTTCATGAGGAATAAATCAGAGGTTTTCAAGAGATTTAAGGAGTTTAAAGCTCTTGTGGGGAACCAGACAAAGAAGACAATTAAAGTGTTGAGGACTGACAATGGCAGTGAATTCTTTGGAAAGGAATTTGATCAATTTTGTAAGCAGTGTGGCATAGCACGCCAAAATACTACACCATATGCCCCACAAAAAAATGGATTTGTCGAGAGAATGAACTGAACATTGATGGACAAGGAAAGGACCATGCTCAGTGGTGCTAGGCTCACACAATAATTCTGTGTAGAGTCAGTCGATACTGCAAGATATCTGGTAAATATGTATCCTTCATCAATGTTATTCGAAATGACTCCAAATGAGGTATGTTCGGGTAAGAATCCTTCGGTGGCACATCTCAAAGTGTTTGGTTGTGATGAATTTGTGCATGTTCCCAAGGAAAAGAGGAGCAAGTTGGACAAGAAGGTAGTCAAATGTATTTTCATTGGATACAAAGAAGGGATGAAAGGAAATAAGCTTTGGGATCCTACATCAAGGAGAATAGTGTATAGTTGATATGTGGTCTTCAGATAATTTGGAGGTAAATTCGATCCGAAGGAAGCCATTCAGACCGATAATTATCATGATACGATGCGGTTTAAATTGAGGAATGAAGAAGATGATTCAGATTAGTTGATTGAATCTGAGGAAGAGGTGGAACAATTGACTCTGGTGGTAAGGAGGTCAGAAAGAATAAGAAAACTAGTTGAAAGGTAAAGTCCACCCAACTTCCATTCTTCATTCATGCTAACTTCCATCAACGATGAGACTAAGTCAGTCATTGAGGCAATCGACTCAAAAAAGGGTAAACTCTGGAAGTATTCCATGGTCGAAGAGATGGAATCCTTGTACAAGAATGAGACATGGGACTTAGTCAAGTTACCTAGTGGAAGAAATCCCATTGGTATCAAGTGGGTGTTCAAGAAGAATATGAATTTTGCATGTCAATTCAATAATTTCAAAGCTCGACTGGTAGTGAAAGGATATTCCCAAGTCAAGGGAGTCGACTTTGGTGAGATTTTTTCCCTTGTTGCAAAACTAACTTCCATTAGATTACTGATGTCTCTGGTTGTAGCATTCGATCTGGAGATAGAATAGATGGATGTGAAGACACCATTCCTACATGGGGACCTAGAAGAAGAGATCTGCATGCAACAACCTGAAGGATTTGTAGTGAAGGGAAAGCAACAGTTGGTGTGCAAACTCAAAATATCCATATATGGTCTAAATAAATCACCAAGGATGTGGTACCAGAAATTTGACACATGCATTCTGAGTTTGGGATTTGTGAGAATCATAGTTGATCACTATATATATTCTAAGGAAGAAGGTGGGTGTTTCATATATGTAGCTTTGTATGTCGATGACATGTTGATTGGAAACAACATGGATGCAATAAAGGAGGTGAAGAAGCATCTATCCTCCAAGTTCGAAATGAAGGATCTTGGTGCAACTAACTTCATTCTAGGAATGGAGATGAAGAGAGATCAAGCCCCTAGAAATATTTGGTTGAATAAGATGAATTATATTGAAACAATTCTAAAATGATTCAACATGCAGGATTGCAAACCGGTGAAGGTGACAATTCCAATGGGAGCAAGGCTTACTATTGAACAATGTACAAATACACAGAAAGAGATAGAGGACATGGCACGTGTTCCCTATGCAAGTGTTTTCGATAGTCTAATGTATGTGATGGTCTGCACTCAACCAAACATTGACCATGTAGTAGGAGTGTTGAGAAGGTACATGTTGACACTTGGAAAGGATCATTTATACAGCTTTCAAGAGAGTCTTCAGGTACCTGTGTGGCACAAAGGACTATGATATATGCTACCAAGGAAGATCTATAGGTGACAATGGTGAATTAGTTGTACATGGCTTTGTCGATGCCGACTGGGATAGAGATGTGGATCTATGGAATTCGACCAATGGATATGTCTTCAAGATGTTTGGTGGAGCAATAAGTTGGATGAGTAAGCGATAGTAGGTCGTATCCTTGTCTACAATAGAAGCTAAATACATGGTGGCCACTCATGGAAGAAAATAAGTGGTATGGATTCAAAGAGTTTGTTCAGGAATTGGGTTTAGGAAGAGAGCTATGAAGGTAAATTGCGATAGTCAAAGAGAAATATTTCTGGGAAAGAACCCTGCTTATCAATCAAAGACTAAGCACATTTATGTACAATACCATTTCGTAAGAGATATGGTGGAAAGTAACAAGGTACTACTCGATAAATTAGACACGTTGGAAAACATAGCAGACTTGTTGACCAAGTCTGTGAGTGATGTGAAGTTCTCTTAGTGTTGAAATTCAATGGGCATTTTTTCCCTAGGTATGTGAATTAAAGTTAAGGAATCTCCTGTTTCAAAAAAGAAGACAACAAGTGGGAAAAGTTTGGGTTGTTATATTCTTTGCAGTGAAATTCTAGTCGAGGTGAATTGACTAATGGTCGAGGTTGAGGTAGATCAACAACATCGATAATAGGTCCAAGTCGAGGTAGATCTACAACATCGACAACAGGTCAAATTCGAGGTAGATTGACAACAAGTCGAAGGTCGAGGAAGTCGACCATGTAAAGTCGAAGTTGAAGATATATACGACAAGTCAACCACAAGAGGTTGAAGTGAGAGTGTGAGACAACCGACTAGATACTGAATGGAGGTAGACTGGTAAACCTGACTTGAAGTCGACTGTAGCAGAATCCTGAGATTTGTGAGATTTGTAGCCAATTATATGCATGGATTTGTAACCATTTTTTGGGTGCCAATATTTAGGGTTTTTCCTATTGTAAAGCCTATAAAGAATTGTGTTGTAAGTCCGTCAAGGATTTTTTTGTTAGGATATCATAGAATGCACTTTTGCAGGTTAATGCATGTGTAAGTTTAGGTTGTTGGTCATGCATATGTAAGCCAATTTGGCTACAGGTTTGTTCTTGACTATGCAAGAGTGTATGATGTTGATTGTGTATTAGGTGTGGACCAAGGTTAGACATGTAACCTTTTATTCTAAATGAATAATACAACAAGAGATTAGAACGCTCAAAGGAATGTTGGTTTTCCCGGTTAAGGGTTTCCATGGTAAAATATCGGTGTATTGTGTGATTGCTTGTTTCATATTCATTCTTGATTAAATTCTTCTTTTCTCTTGATAGGATTAGTGTGGAAGTTCCCTTCATTTCCTGACAACATTTCCTTGTCTGGCTCTGTATATCCTATATTTCTCCATTCATAAAAAACAGTTTTTGACTGGACAAAGGTTATTTCTGGTGAACTATCCCTTCAACTATCAAAATTTAGAAAGAATAAGAAATTCTATATGTCCTCGAATTTAATCTTTTCTATCACATATTGTCATTTTTTTAAAGGGTTGCATTTACCAAAACATGTCAATTGAAAAATTGACCCAATTCAGACATGGTACCCTGCCTTATGGAAACATAATGTTATGTACCACTTTTACAAAGTGCATATTTCATTTGTTTATTCTTTTAAGAAGCTCATCTTTGGGACAAGAACTTCAAGATTGTCTTTAGAAACATAAACATTTTTAGATAAAAGAGGAAATTTCAAAGCAATGGAACAATTTAGTGTCATATGGGTTTATTGTTCTAAAGAAAAACCATCCTACCTTCCATATTTTGTATCATATAATGTGTTTCTAATAGAAGTGTGCAGACAATATATATTTTGGGCTCATTTCTTCCTTGAATAAAGGAAAAACAAATTTATCCCTTTTCCCTGAAAGGTCGAAGAAATAGTATTGAAAACCATTACAAGAATTAATGGATTTTTTATTCAATTCGACCAATTCAAGTTAAATCTAGTAAATGAAGTCAAAGGGTTCTACCCTTACCAAACATTCATGAATCATATGAGTTATGTGGGTTACAATATGCATTTTCAAATACCTTTTTATTTAAAGAAGAGGAAGGGGATAGCTAGAGTCTTCATGTGCTTCCTATTGAAACTAATCAAGAAGATAGTGAAACCGTGGTCAACACCATTGAAAAATATCAACAACATGGAAAAGTTGTAAATTAAATGGCTACACAGCCTCCCAATATTTCACAAAAAAACAGCCCATAAAATTAGATAACTCAACATAAATCTCAATATCAAAAGAAATCTTCAATTGACCATAACCGTCATGGGGGAAGTCTTGAAAATCCCCATAATCTTCCAATAACAATAAAAGAAAAAGGAAAACAAATTAGGAAGGAATGAATAAGGTCAAACATGAATATGAAATCGCTCTTAAATACATGGATCTAGATGCCAACATTGAGGACATAGAATTCCTTGATGAGGAGAAAAGAGTGCAAGAAAGCAGAAAAGTTGCAACAGAACTGACCACATGAGAACTGGTTTTATTTGAAAAGGAATACATGACATTACATGGCGCTATGTTTGATAACATTTCAAAGAAACATATTTTGAGAAAACCAACGAAATAAATAAAAAGGATCAAGGAAAGATAAGCCCAACACTTGACCTAAATGGAGTCCCTACCTATATTTGCTAGCCCAATCTCTACAATGCATCCATGGAAGACCCTTGAAGGAACAATACAGTCTAGTTCAAAAATAAGAGGGACATCAAGCCTACTTGTTGCAGTCATAAGGTATGTTGGAAAAAATATTGAGAAGAGAATGTCTTTAATTCTTGAGACATGTGAACTAGTGAATAGCTTCATTTCTTTAGCATAAAAAATGACGAATTTGAAATAGTTCCTTCAAGCTGATTTGGAAAATGATGAGGATTTTTACAAAGGGTCAATTACTACTTTTTTTTATTAAAGTTTCAAATATGAGTGAACTTAAAAGAAAAGAAGAAGACCTACCCTCCTCAGTCAGTATAAAACAATTAAGAGTTTGTTGGATTAAAAGAATAAAATATTTAAAGGAAATATTCTGTCGATTTTGACACTCTATGTGTTAAGAGGGGAGAATTTTATCTAAATTTAGTTGATTCGGATCAATCTAGAACAACCGGATAATTTGATGATCCGAAGATAATCTTAAATTCTATATTTATGACCATGGAGCAGTTCGAGGAAAAAATGGAATCATTAAAATATGCATTGGTCGAAAGATACAATAATTTAACAGAGTATTTAGAATTTGAGGTAGAAATTTGGTTAGTCAATTATGTCAACAAGAGTGAAGATATAGAAGATACATTACATCAAATTTCAATTGACTACTGAGAAATAGTGGATTCATTATTTGACATAAGAGTAAAGAAAGAGATAATTGTCGCACCTATGAAGGATTATATTGAGAATTGGTTAAAGAATGCTTTAATCAAAATAACTGAAAAAAATCAAGAAGCGGTAGTTAAAACCAGTCAAAGAATCCCATCACAGGATAAAACAAAAGGAACATCAACTAGTAGATAGATAAGAGAGAAATCCATCATAGTGAGTGAAATGATCACATCCTTCTCTATTCATTTTCTCTTATCATTAAGGAATCATCCAATTGTGTCTTGTCATTCCTAAGAAAAAATAATCAATTTTAGATCACTTCTTTCTTTCTTCTTTTCAGGTTCATCCCTATTCCACTTTTATTTTATGGTCCACTGGAGACCCATCCCAGTCCATTTCGACGAATGTTATTTTATTTTATTAAAAGACTATTTTTTTTTTGAACTCCCAAGAGAAATATTTTGGGGTGTAATTTCAATTACTTCTTGAACTCTAAGTTATTGAGCTTTGGATGTTTGAAGTGAACCTATCATATTATCTCCTATTTTTAATGAAATACTCTTTTAAAGTTCTCTCAATTGTGGACCTTTATCTTTCCTTCTTATGAATGTGAATAAAATTGTGATATTGTGATGGATGTGAGAATTTTATTAATTTCCATATAATGGTTATTTATATTTTTGTACAATATTATACATATTTTGTATTTTAGTCTTTGAAGATTCTTGGTCCTCTTCTCATGAATTATCTTTGTGAATATATTATTTTCCAATCAGTATTATTTTATATTTTGTTGAATGATAAATATTTGGGTTTCTTTTCAGTATCCCCTATTTTAATATTTCAAGCATCAAGATAAATCTTTCATCCAAACAGGAGTACCACCTCTATAAAAATGAAGGGGGTTTAATATCCTCATGAGGTTTTTGTTTGTATCTTGACCATGTTGGAATATTGAGAGGGGAAGGGTGAATCAATATGAGCATTTTTTACCACTTTCAATCACAATATCTAAACTTCAACTTTATCAACAATATATCATTTATGATTGCATTCAATGATCATATAACCATAAGAACTATCATTACATCAAATAATCACATGCACAGTACACTAGAATTTACGTGGAAACCCAAATGGGAGAAAAACATGAAATGATTTCTTATATATATCAAGAATACATTCATAGGAAGCACGAAATTCCAAATTCTCCAGCACCAACTAGAAGGAGGAACCAACCCCCTGATTTACAGGCACCAACCTAAAGGAAGAACCAAATCCTTGAGTTCTCTGGCACCAACCAGAAGGAGGCTATGACCCCCTAATTTACAGACACCAACTTAAAGAAGCACCAAATTCTTGAGTTATCTGGCACCAACCAGAAGGAGACTATGACCCCATGATTTACAGGAACCAACCTGAATGGAGATCCAACTCTTTGAGTTCTATGCCACAAACTAGAAGGAGGATACAACCCCATTTCCTTGCCCCATCCTATTGCCCTGAAATATAAGTGTAGACTCATTGTCACTACCACTGATATTGTCACTACCAATGTCATCAAACAACATGTCACTGTCATTATCACATCAACCAACTTGTCACTGCCACTGTCACATCAACCAACCTGTCACTGTCACTAACACATAAACCCATGACTGATGATCAACCAATCATCCAACATGTCATTGTCACTGTCATTGTCACTAATATACCATCATCAACCAACTATAACTAGATCCACTCACATGGATACCAAAACCATCACCAAACCATGTACATGAAGCATGTACATCAACCATCAACCATAACCTGTGCCATACCATGCATCAAACCTATACCATATCATGCATCAACCATGTATCGAAACATGTACCACATAAACCTGTACCATACCATGCACATCAACATGTACCATATCATGCATCAACCATGTACCAAAATATATCATCAATGAAGTGCCAAGATAGCCAAGATACCAATATAACCAATATTTTCTACTAATCAATGTACCATAACATCACTAAGGTTTACCTTAACATGTACCAACATCACCAAGACATTCACCTCATACATGTACCAAGAATATTCCTCATACCATGCACCAAATATTTGCCTCAATCGTATACCAATTCCTCAATAAGATACCAAATAAATGACCATAACATCATCAACATGTAACCAAGATGTACCTCCAATCATGTTCCTAAAGAATTTTCCAACATCCATAAACAATGTACCAAGATATATCACAACATGCCTCAAGAATGTACCATAACAACATAAGCATAAGCCTCAAAACTAGCTCGTGAGCATACCTCTAATCCTGTAGCTGACCTGCTACACAATAATATTGACCTATAACCTTTCCTCTGACCTCAAAAACCTAGTATAATCATCCTTTACCAAATTTCTCTTAGCATCGTGGGACTAAGACCTATTGTATAGCAGGGCCTCGCATGATGAGCCCTAGAAAACCTACTGAGGTGCCTCTCGGGACACTAGTTGTCTAACCCGTGGGCATTAGCCAAACTAGGGTTTTATCAGAAAAACCCACTCTCCTCTGCAATCCCAAAACTCCCACACTTCTCACTCTTTCATTGCCTCGGATTTATCCATCGCAAACTCACTAATGATCACTTACTCACATAGAATATATTCAATAGAATGTACATGTGAATGTACTTACAAGTGACTTCTTGAGGTGTATATATACTTTTTATAAGTAACCTATTTTATTTAATTTAGGGCTTCTTGAAATTTATTGTTACAACCACTTTACCCTTTCATTAATGACTTGCAACCAATTAAGGGATTCTTAACCCATCTTTGGGGCTTCCAACTTCATGACCTCATAATTTCTCAACCATGAATAGATACATGATGTTCCACCTACCGTTGGAAATGACATGATGAGGAATATCCATCTATGAGTGTGTTACCTACATTTACACTTTCCTTCATGTTGTTATTCCTCAAACAACTTATGGATTCATGACGACACCTATGGGTTTCTTGTAGACTTCTTCAAAGTGTCTTCCTGTGAGGCCCATGCTTAGAGATACACCATAAGGGGACCAATTTGGAGACTTATCCAAATAAAACCATCACATCTATTGACAACAATGAAAACCAGTGCTTGTTGATATCAATGACAACCAACTATCCAACAATATCCCCATTTGGCATTGATGGAAAAACACATACTCCACCTATGACCAATTCTCATTCGATGTTTCTCTCCTCATTTTTCTCCCCCCCTTTGAAATAAATGTAAAAGGGTATCTCCCCTTGGGGTTTCTTCCCCTGTATTCATGCTTCTAATATTTCTCTTTCTCCCCCTTTGACAACATGGGTAAAAGGGTAACCCCCCCTGTCGATATACCTTCTCTGAACAATATTTTATGACTTCATATGATCCCCCCATATTCATGATTTTTATCTCTTTCTCTAACAATTTCTCTTCCTTGACGTTTTTTCAAGATGTCATGTAGATCAATGTGGGATTTCCTATATATGCTTTCTTTCCTCTCTTCTAGTCTTCTTTGACCATTGGTGCTTCCTCTTGTAATTCACTGATCTAGATTATTTTTGGCACGAAATGAGAGAGGAGATACAATAAAGAAATTTATAGAGATATCTCATATATCCAATAATATAATAGAAATATATCATATATGAAACCATAAACACAGAGATACAGTAATACACAATTTCTATTAATGAGCGAAATGTACAAAATTGTAGAAATACAAAGTGAAGGACTCGCTAGAATGGTGGCAGCTTATCTCTGAGAAAAGATGTGGTGGATAATCACATTCACAAGAATATGGTTGTTACAATGAGGCTCCAAATGAATTTTTAACATAAATAAAATTCAAAACCCTAACCCCAGAAGATGAAAATCCAGCAGTTTTGTGGACCCCATTTTGGGTAGTTTGGTGTATCAACTTCCCAATGGTGTAACTTTGGCATACGATGTCCATTTAAGGTGAACGATATCTCATTGGAAAGGTATCGAGGAGGATATTCATTTTGGGGGATAAATCAAAGGCTTCAAATATTATTGAGGTTCATGATCATGAAAAAATGTTTTTTAGGCCCTTAAAATGGCCCTGGAAGTTTAGGAACCAAAAAAATGGTAAAAATAGTAAGTTGCTAGAATACAATTTTGAGCCAATTGGAATAGGTGGGTGGCCACCGATATCCACCTAGATAAATCCTCCCTCCTTAGGAATAAATGGTCTCCATTTCATTGATTTCTCGGGGGAGAGGGGAAAGCGTTTGCTAAATCTGAGCCTTGGTGAGTTGTTTTTCTTGTTGGAGAAGTTGCATTGTTTGGTTTGTGGAAGGTTGTCGAGAACCTGATGTTGGGAGGGTTGGACCTTTTTAACCAATTGGGATACCTGAGATGACTATGTGCAAAAGGAATCCTTGTGTTTTTCTTCAATATTTTCGACCTACTTATGTTGGAAAAAAGGTGCTTGGATTGAGGCTGCAATGGTTGCGGTGTTGTTTTGTTTACCTTTTGAACATAATGTGAAGAAGTTGAATTTTGTAGTATGAGATACTACCTTGCAACACTTTTTAGGTGGGAAAGTAATTGGAACTACCTCTGGTATCTTGTAGAGATGACCCCCCAAAGTAACAATGAAACTACGGGGTCGAGACTCATAGATAGCATGGCGCTTCCACATATATGGTTGGCCCAAAAGAACATCACAAAAATACAGTGGAAAAAAATCACATAATACCTTGTCCTTGAAGGGTTGGATGCCATATGTCAATCGACACTATTGGCTGACACAAACATATTGTCCCTGATGAAGACACCTGATGTTGTATGGTTGCGGGTGTGGTGTTGTCGACAATCCAAATTGTTTGAAGAACTCTACTGAGATGAGGTTTTTCTGGATTCTACTACCAACAATGAAATGAAACTGGGTCCCCTTCACCCACATCTGTGAATGAAAAAGTTGCTCCCCCTCTTCAGGATCTGCTGGTTCTTTTGGTTGAATTGTTGTGGTCATGACAGTATCAGTGGGGTCTGCATCGATGATATATCTTTTTCCATTATTTTCTACATCAGATTATGAATCAGTGTTCGAATCCTTATCTTTGATCTCGACCACCAATGTTTTTTTGAGGGACATTCATGAGTTTTGTTCCAGCGGATTTTGTGGAAATCACACCACTTTTCATTGTCCTTCTTTGTCTTCCCGTGACCCTTCTTTTCATGTGCCTTGGACTAGTTTTCAAGAGGTTGTTTTTTAGGTTCCTGTTTGTCATACTTTCGTTGTTGTGGATTTTCAGACCCGAAATAATGTTTGTTATAGTGATTAACTTTCTGCTCATTTTTTTACAGCATATCGATAGGAATCTCCCAACGATGATATGTCCAGAAACTCCATTTCAGTTTGGATGTAATTGTGTAAAGATCCATGGTATTTCATAACCAATTTTCACTTAGAATCTTTGATACCCAACATGGTGTGCAAAGTATGGAAGGTATTGGTGAACTCTAGCACTGCTTTTTCCCTCTCTTGATGCAGCGTGGTCCATCTCATGTATTGGTCATCATAGTTACCAACAGGGTAATATTGTTCCTTGACCAAATCCACAAAAAACTCCCAAGTGGGCTCGTCCCCATATATTCCAAACTCTTATGTGGAAATTTTCTCCCAGTAAGTTTCCCGCCAATGTTTGACATGGGGGAGAGATTTAAAGAGAGTGAAGGTAATCTTTTCCCTGTCATAAAAATTGTGAACAGAGAAATAACCTTCTAGTAGATTTAACCATTTTTCTAGGGCGTCTACATCTATATGTACTTCAAATACGGGAATATGAAATTAACTTGTACCTTGAAAGGTGAGGTTCCTCCAAAGTGGTCACTTGATGAAGATGCTTTGGTTGTTATCAGCGGGTGTTGAAGGATGTGGGAAAAATTCTCCATCGTTTTGTCCCTCTGTCGCGTGAGAGCTCTCTCAAGTAACAGATTAATAGAATCACCAGCTCTATAATTTTTATTTTCTTCCACCATGGAGGGTTTCTTGGGCGTGCGAGAGAGATTTTTCTCAAGAGAGACAAGCTCAAGACCCAACTTGCTATACTTGGACCTCATTAGGGACATGCATTGAAAAATGATCAAGAGTATCCTACTCTGATACTATTGATCCAGATTATTTTCGGCATGAAATGAGAGCGGAGATACAATAAATAAATGTACATAGATATCTCATATATCAATTATATAACATAAATATATCATATATGCAACCATAAACATACAGATATAATAATACACAATTTCTATTAATAAGTGAAATGTACAAAACTGTAGAAATACATAGTGAAGGACTCACTAGAATGGTGGCGACTTATCTCTCAGAAGAGACATGGTGGATACTCACATTCACAAGAAGATGGATGTTAAAGTGAGGCTCCAAAGGAATTTTTAACATAAAGTAAATCCAAAACCCTAACCTTGGAAGACGAAAAGGCAACAATTTCGTGGACCCCGTGTTGGGTAGTTTGGTGTATCAACTTCTTGGGGATGCAACTTTGGCATACGATCTCTGTTTGGGGTGTATAATAGCTTGTTGGAAAGGTAGCGAAGAGAAGATTCATTTTGGGGGATAAATAAAAGCCTTGGACTATCATTGAGGTGTATAATCATGAAAACAAATCTTTTTAGGCCCTCAAAATGGCCTTAGAAGATTAGGAACCGAAAAACTACTAAAAATAGTAAGTTGTCAGAAAATTGTTTTGAGCAAGTTGAATAGGTGGGTGGCCACCGATATCCACCTGAATCATTCACTGAAATATATAAAAATCATTCAAATTTACCTGACTTCAAGTATTCATGACTTTTCAAGTTCATATCAATGATCATACCTTCTTCTAACGATATAGCTTATGTTGTGCCATTTACTGCTTTCCTTCATGATTCCACGTGTCCATTGATTCCACTGATTTCAATTGTTACTATGCTTTCATCCATTGTATTGTATGTATTTAGACCTTTCAAAACTCTCATGAATCCATCTATTTCCATATGTCATAAACTTCCCATGACTTTGCTACTCAACTACATAGAAAGCTAACCCATATGTTGATTACAATATATTCCAGCTTCTCAAGATGTCTTCTCAATTTTTCTAATTAGAATCTACATGTCTGTAACAATATATATTGAATATGTCCCTATCTGAAAGCATTCCTAGAATCCTCTATACATCGAATCTCTTCCACTCTAAAACTGCATGTCCAAAAACTGCAAATAATTCAGATTGCTTGAAAGATAGTTCTCTGATATGTAGAGTTGATGCTAAGACTCCCCATGTTCAATATTCATATTTACTAGGAGACTCCAATCTGGATGGCTCAAAAAAATATCCTCTCTGGTGCAGAAAAATATTCCTCTTCATCTACCGAGACATCTTCTTTTTCATCCTTTTTCTAAATTTTGTCATCATCCTGAATTCTGACATATTCCTCTTCATCCTCTGCCTAAATTCTGACATATTCCTCTTGTCCTATGAATTCATTATGATCTTCCATTGCTGTAAATATTGTGAGTACGATCTCTAGGACTTGGTTTTCATTCACCTGCTCTTATTTTTTTTCATTTCTTCTCTAAACCTTCCTATATATGACATCTTCCTTTTTGCATGTAGATTTTTCCTGATCTCGTACTATTGCCAATCCTTAGAGTATGACTTCTAGGTGTCCTTCATTCATATGTTATCCCTTTACATGTTCTTGTTTTTTTTTTCAAACCTTATTATATCTTATATCATTGTTCTCTTTCATAGAAGTATCCATCATGCTTCTAAAATCATGATCTATATGTACATAGTTATGGAATTTGCAAAGTTAAATATTATATGGAGTCACATGCATTTATTTCTTGACCATTTCTTCCATAAGCTCTGCAATCTGCAACTTTATGTCCAAAGTTAGTGAAAATAAAACAATGACCATAAAATAAATTTTCATACCTGGGAGTGAATGATGTTCATTGTGATGTATTCCTTATGAATTCATGCCTTGGTTGATCACGATATTCTCTTCTATTGTTTCCTTCACAATGATTGAAACTTCTTTGATACCTGAAAGTGGAGGGTCTTCTTTGATATTTATCTCTTCTCTAATCCTCTTCTTGAGTCTTCTTCATTTCTGGAATGTTCTCCTTTGAGGGATTTCATTCTTCCTTTTTTATAGAGTCTTTGATGACTTCTACATAAATTGTATCCTTCTCTTCATTATTCATTTCTAGTAACCTGTAATTTTCCCTTCAACTTTCTTTTTTTATGATGTGGAGATTTCTCTCTTTAGTGTTCTTGCTAATCTTGACAATTTTAAATCTTAATGTGACAACGTCTTCGTCGAGATTCTCACAATATTATTATTTATTCATCATCTGGATCTTCATGACTTATTCCTTTCTCTTTGCTTCTTCAAGTTGGGTCTTCAAAGAGTTAATTTATTCTTCAAGTCTTCTTTCTTGTTGACCAAATTCGGCTTCAATCTTGTTTAAATCCTCAGAAATTCCCTTAAGATGATTTATCAATATCTTTTATCTCTTCTCTGCTTCCTTTCTTCATGATATTATTTCATCTTCCAAACATTGTTTCTCTTTCAAATAATCCTTGAGATTTTCTTCAATCATTTTGGCTTCGTCTAGCTGAGATTTTATATTCATGACATTCTGCTTGAGTTTTCCAGTACCTTCCTTTAGCGTGCTCAATTCTTCCCCGAGGAACATTTTTTCCCTCCTTTATTTTCTTAGCTCATTCAAAGAATTGATTAGTTCAACCTAAAAATCCACTACGCCTTCTTTTCAATATTCTTCTTCTGAATCTGTGTGACATGATGAACATCCTTATACGTGTTATTCTTCAACATCTTCTTTATTCTAATTGGAATGCTCTGGCTATGCTAAAGAATGGGATTTATTAAAGTATATATTATTTAGCTTATCCAAAATTTCTTTGGCTGATGAAAATTTTCCCACTTTGTATTTTAACTGATCAGATAATCCTTCCAGGATGAAATCCATTTCTATTTTTTTTGTTTCTCTTCAATTACTTCTTCATTGTATTCTTCGAAGGTTTCTTTGTAGCGGTGTACCCTGTCACAATTGATTTCCAAACATCATATCCCTATGCCTTTAAGAATACTTTCATCCTATAGTTCCATGATTCATATCTCTGACCATTTTAACCATTGAACTGTGGTATTCCATTCCTATACAAATTGTTTCTCTCCATGATCTACCTTCCAGTGGTTAGACTGTTTCTTGAAGGAACCGACTCTGATACCAATTGGTGGAATACTGAAAGGGGGGGGGTGAATCAATATGATCACTTTTTACCACTTTCAATCACCATATATAAAATTCAACTTTATCAACAGTATATTATTTATGATTTCATTAAATGAGCATATAACCATAAGAAATAACATCACATCAAATAACCATATGCATAGTAGACAAGAATTTACGTGGAAACCCAAATTGGAGAAAACCACAAAATGATTTTTTATATTTATCAAGAATACAATCATAGGAAGCACCAACTAGAAGGAGGCACCAACCCCTTGATTTATAGGCACCAACCTGAAGGAAACACCAATTCCCTGAGTTCTCTGGCACCAACCGGAAGGAGGCTACAAGCCCCTAATTTATAGGCACCAACTCAAAGGAAGCACCAACTCCTTGAGTTCTCCGGCACCAACTGGAAGGAGGTTACGTTCCCCTGATTTACATTCACCAAATTGAAGGAAGCTCCAACTCCCTGAGTTCTTCGGCACCAACCGGAATGATGCTACAACCCCATTTCCTCACATTGTCATGTCGCCCTAAAATATAACTATAGACTCACTGTCACTACCATTGATACTGTCACTGCCAATGTCATCAACCAACCTATCACTATTAGTGTCACATCAACCAACCCATCACTGTCATTGTGACATAAACCAACCTATCAATGTCACTGTCACATCAACCTATGACTGATGATCAACCAATAATCCAACCTGTCATTGTCACTGATATACCATAATCAACCAACTATAACCAGATCCAGTCACATGGATACCAAAAACATCACCAAACCATGTACATCAACCATCAACCAAAACCTGTACCATACCATGTACATCAAACCTACACCATATCATGCATCAACCATGTACCAAAACTTGTACCATACCATGTACATCAACCTCTACCATACCATACATATCAACCATCTACATTAACATGTACCATATCATGCATCAACCATGTACCAAACGATACCATCAATGAAGTGCCAAGATAGCCAAGATACAAATATACCAATACAACCAAGATGTGATACTAATCAATGTACCATAACATCACTAAGGTGTACCTCAACATGTACCAACATCACCAAGACATTCACCTCATACATGTACCAATAATATGCCTCACACCATGCACCAAAGATGTTCCTCAACCATATACCAATGCCTCAACAAGATACCAAAGTCATGACCATAACATCATCAACATGTAACCAATATGTACCTCAAATCATGTTCCTCAAGCATGTGCCAACATCCATAAACAATGTACCAAGAGATACCATAACATGCCTCAAGCATGTACCATAACAACATAATCATAAGACTTAAAAATAACACATAATCATACCTCTGATCTTGTAGCTAACCTGATACACAATAATACTGACCTGTAACCTTTCCTCAGACCTTAGAAACATGGTACAAGTATCCTTTCCCAAGTTTATTTTAGCCTCGCAGGACTAAGACCCGTTGTCTAGCAGGGCCTCGCGTGATGAACCCTAGACAACCTGCAGGGGTGCTTCATGGGACACTAGCTATCTGACCCGTGGGGGTCATCCACACTAAGGTTTTATCAAAAAAACCTACTCTCCTTTGCAATCTCGAAACTCCCACACTTCTCACTCTTCCGCTACATCACATTTCTCCTTTGCAAACTCACTAATGATCACTTACTCACATAGACGATATTCAATAGAATGTGTGTGTGAATGTACTTGTGAGTGACTTCTTGAGGTGTATATATACTTTTTCTAAGTAGCCTAATTCCTTAAATTTATAGCTTCTTGAACTTTCTTGTTACAACTACTTTACCCTTTCATTAATGACCTACAACCAATTAGGGGCTTCTTAACCCATCTTTGAGGATTCCAACTTCATGACCTCATAACTTCTCAACCATTAGGAACTATATGATGTTCCACCTATCATTGGAAATGAAACGATGAGGAATATAAATTTATGAGTGTGTTACATGCATTTACACTATCCTTCATGTCCTTATTCCTAAAAAAAAATCAAGCTTCATGACCACACTTATGGGTTTCTTGTAGACTTCTTCGAAGCATCTTCCTGTGAGGGCCATCCTTAGAGATACTCCATAATGTGACAACTTTGGATACTTCCCCAAATACACCCATCACATCTATTGACATCAATGACAACTAATTGTCCAACAACATCAATGACAACCAACTGTCCAATATAACAATCTAAACATCAACAATTATTTACACATGTGGATATTTACTTTCATTGTGCATAATGTTATTTTTACCTTTATGGTATCATTTGTAAAGTTTATAACATATTGTGAATAATGAGTAAAAAACAGTCTTGTCCTTTCTCATGTAGCTTTCTTTATTTCTAAGTGTTTAGTTAAGAAACCAACTACATTGTCAGGCTTTGTTTCAGTTGTCTATGCTGACAATTTATGTCGCCCCATTTAAATAGCATAAAAATTGCAAAATCAGTTGTCCTATTTGATTGAACATTGTCTACATGACCAACAATTTCCTATACACCCTTGTTTCCCATTTGTGTTATTTACAAAAATAGTTTTCCTATTAAGATGGAACATCAACAATTCATCTACTTTTGCACTGTATTTGATCTATTCAGTTTTTTGTAGAATGTATTTTCTCAACTTTGCTTGAAAAAACACTTTTCCTATTAAGATGGAATTTTGACGATACTACCTCTTTTGGACTCTGTTTCGTGTCTTTTTCCATATGCACATTGTATTTTCTAAACTTCGGAAAAAAAATAAAAAATAGTCATACCAGTAACAATTTCCTGATGTGATGCTCACAATTTCAACAATCTGCACAAGCAACATGTATTGTAAAGGGAATCCAACCACATATGCTTTATGCATATCCTAAGTTGTGCATAGTTTTCATTGTCTCGTGCACATCCTGGATTCCATGTACCTCATATTGCTTCTGGCACATCTTTGGCTTAGTGCACTCTACATTGCATCTTTGCATCTTCATCTCCATAATCTCTTTACAAAGTTTTATGGTAGATGTTTTTACATAGTTATATGTTAAATTCCATGTCTTGTACGCACAACTACAGGCCCTTTTCTTCTCGTTCACCTGCACATTGTATCATCCGCACACTTTACATAGCTTTGAGAAAATGGTGGAATCGACACACTTTACATTGCTTATGATACATCTTGGCCTTCACATACTTATTTTTACTAAGTTGTATGCTATGTATTTATGTTCTTTTATTTTTTTTACATAGTCTGATGCTAAATCCAATACTTTGTGTGGAGAACTTTATGTACTTTGTTTCTCACACATGCCAGCCTCAACACACTTTACATTGTGAATGTTGGCATAGGAACAATTTACATTGCTTCCAACACATCATGGCTTTCACATACTTCTTTTTACTAAGTTTCATGCTACATTTTTTTTTTTTGTTTACATAGTCCAATGCCAAATCTATCACACTTTTTTCAGTGAGTTTTATGTGTGAAGCATCCAAAATTCCATCGATCTCCTTTATATCCACACACATTTACTTCTACACAATAGAAAGAGTTAAACAAAATATTTGGTTATGCTATTATTTCTTTTTGATCCTCTTGTTTCCAATTTATTATTTTAGATTAAATACATTATATTTGTAATTTTATTTTCCATTTTATCTTTCTTTGTGTTTATTTTATTTTCTTTCTATCGAGTAACGAGTCAAATCAATGTCTATGCCATGGAAATGGAAAAATTATTTTTTTATAAAATAAAAAATCCCCTATAAAATAGAGTTATTCCCCTCACACAACTATAACATCTTGCAATAAATATGCCATAATATTTGTATTATTCTTCAAATGCATACTAAACTAGAAATCAATTGCAAATACCAAAGATCAAGTCAATTAACTATTTCCCAGATTAAACTCAACAACCTATATTTCAGACTCGTTCCAAATTTTGTAATTGTCGCTCTTTATCCTAATTTCCAAACACTTTACATTGGTTCTTGCATATTCTAGCCTCGCCATTGAACACTTCACTTATTTGTATTACTTCCTACATATGATAAGCCCCCATTCAACGCTTCACTTAGGTACTAAGTTTTGATCCACATTGAACATTTACTATTTAATTACTAAGTTTTACTTGACATTAAAAATTTAATAAGCTTTACTTTACATTCAACAATTTACCATCTTGCATATTTTTACAAACTTTTATCTTAAATGTTTTTAGTCCAAAAACTTTACATTGTTTTCTGCATATGTTAATCTTCTCATTGAACATTACAATTTTCAATAAATTTTATATGCAATGCTCCAACAATTTCATGGATCTTCTTCATATATGCACACATTTACTTTCCCACAATAGACAATCAAACAAAAGATTTGATTATTTTATCATTTCACTTATTTGCTTTTTGCATATGATAGCTTAGTGTGTTTCGTTTTGTTGATTTCATTGTCTTATCAAATTCAAATTACAAAGTATATTTATTTATCACACTTTGTTATGTGTGCTGAGAATGTTACGAATTTTCCAATTGATTTCATTGGATGTAGCCATTCATAAATATGATGCTTCCCTTCATTCATATATCCCTCTCTTGTCAATAGATAGAAACTATGTTTAACAAACTCTTATGCTAAATGTTTTTTCCTCAACAATACTAAATAGTATCACTTGTTTTTTATTTTTTCTTTTCATTCTCCTCTTGCATAAACAATAATGTTATTCTACCTATAGAGAGGTGTGGAAGCTATTTGTGTACAGACTATATGTATGTGTTGAAGATGTAAATTAGCATTTATTAAATTAATAAATAATTGTTAATATTTTAATTATTTGTATAGGACTACACCAAAAAAAAATTAAAAACATTTTTACACCAACTAACATACATCATTATCAAATACTATGTTATAAAATTTAGCCGCAATTTCTATCATTTATGCCCATTTCAATCACTTACAAAAATAACTACATGGTTTCTTTATGTATTTTATTTACTAAGTGTTACTTGTGCAACATTTTGTTAAGCATATGCATATGCATAACAATATTC
Organism: Picea engelmannii; assembly: GCA_009831015.1. NCBI lineage: Eukaryota > Viridiplantae > Streptophyta > Pinopsida > Pinales > Pinaceae > Picea > Picea engelmannii. The sequence goes on from ML811785.1 coordinate 36,259, forward strand.
TATTACTAATAATAGTGATAACTATTAGACTAAGTGTTGAATATGCATGGATATACCTATCTGGAGGTTCGAAGGCTATATGTGTGCAGACTATATGTCTGTCTCGAAGATGTATTTTATTTACTAAATGTTCACTGTGCGGGGATATACATGTGCAGAGGTGCGAAAGCAGACTATATGTCTATGCTGAAGATGTATAATTAACTTTTATTAAATTAATAATTATATTTTATTTTTAATATACTTATACATGTAAAAATCATTTTTTTAAGCATATGCATATGCATAATAATATTCTATTATTGATAATGATAGGAGGAGATGGAGCGGTTTGGATTAGGGTTTTTGTTGCCCGACTCGTTGTTTCTTCCTTTCGCCACCCCAGGCAGGGTAAGACATGATCCCAAATGAAGGAGGGTCATGAGGCACCTCTTACATCCAAGTCGTGGCGCAGGAACCCCCCAGTGGGGCTTTCCGTCGGCCTTCCTTTGAGCCACCATTGGACCAACGTTTGCAAATATTATTCTAAGGTGCATCAAAAGGAAAAGAAATGGAGGTAGACACTGGACCAGTTCAAGAAAAAACAACACATCCTTGTGAACCTAGTAAATGCATACCTCAAGCATCACTAGCACCGAAACATGTGATCAACACACCCAGAATCGAAGAATAGAAGCAACACATGAGGGACTATGCACTCGTGGGAAAATTCCTATGCCTATGGCCCTCTAAATGCGAGCTCTTCAAATGGATATAGTGTTGGTGGAAACCTAAAGGACATTATGACCTACAACTATGCTCCAAGGGCTTATTTACCATCATATTCCACAACCTAGAAGATCGAAACTGCATATTTGACAGAGGACCTTATTTCTTCAACTCAGTCGTCCTCTTCCTGCACTTTTAGACGGATAATTTTAGCCTGAAAAAGGGATAATTTGTGCACGCCCCATTATGGATCCGTCTATACTCCCTACCACGGGATTTCTGGCTAGACGAGATCTTCACAGGCATAGGAAACACCATTGGGATCTACGTCAAATCCTCTTAGGAAACCAAGAAGAGAAGTTATACCTATTATGCTCGCATCTGTGTCTATCTGAACATATCAAAGCCCCTCCTAGGTTCCATAGCCCTAGAATATCATGATGAGGACTGGTCTCAAACTATTGACTATGAGCAGATACCATTTCAATGTAGGAAATTCCACAATCGTGAACATTTGTTCAAAGACTGTCCTATGAACACCACTGTGAGAAAGGTTGATAAACCTGAAGAAAGTAAATCAAAGGATGGTTTCACTCATGTAGCGGGTAGGCTTCGCCAAAAATCCAGGAAAAATGTGCGAACTTCCAACAAGGAACCCCCTTCCAACAACTCCTTCGGTGTCCTTCAACAAATTCTAGAAAACATGGACGAGCCACAACTACCTCCTCAAGAAACTGCAACCCATAGCAATGAAAAATGCATTCCTTCAAACACCCTCGTCTTGGAGTAGATCCCCTCCTCTTCCCCTTCCCATGCCAAATCTAGAGAAGCATATGATCTTGAAGAAGGAGACACCGAAATGGAATCAGAGGAACAAGATCTTGTGGTAGTAGACCTCAAACACTTAGAAAAATCCTATCACAAGCATGAACTATACACCATCCCTCTGGATCAGCTTCGCAAGGTTCATAAGGTCTTCCTCAACTCCTTAGCAGGTTATGTAGCTAGATCCAACACTAGCTTGGCCATCCAGTGCATCCAATAGAGAGAACAACACAAGCCTCAGAAGGATGAGAAGAAAAGGGGAAGAAAATCCACACAAAATCTCATACAGGAAATTAGTCACTTCATGGTAAACTTAGGTTAGATCCATATCATCTCTGATAGATTTCCCCCTATCACCTCTCCATCATCATCATGAAGCTCATCTCTTGGAATATACGAGGTCTCAATGGCCGTAGTAACAAAAGGCTTCTACGAGATTGTATCATAGTAGAACAACTCAATATTATTTTACTTCAAGAAACAAAATGTACAGGGGTAGAAATGAATCAAATCCTCTCGAGATGCTGGAAATAGGGAGAAGTGATGACCATCAATTCCAAAGGCATGGCTGGTGGTTTTTCCATTCTTTGTAACCCTGACACTGTGCTGCTGGAGAATTTATTCACCACCAAATGGAAAATCTCAGCAGAATACTAGCTCATTGGCTCCAATAAGCCATGATTCTTTACAAATGTTTATGGCCCAACCACTCTGGGGGACAAGCTCAAATTCATTCAAAATCTGGATCAGATGGCTAACCTTACCAATGATCGCAGCTGGATATCAGGGGGGGACTTCAACATGGTCTGCCACCTAGAAGAGAAAAGGGGTGGGACTCATAGGCTCGAGGCAGAAAGTGGACACTTTAAGGCTCTAATCGATAAGCTTTGTCTCATAGATCTAGAAACCCAAAATGGCCTCTTCACCTTGTCAAAATGGCGTTCGAGCTCCCAATAGGTGGCGTTTCATCTAGATCGATTCCTCATATCCGAATCCCTCTTGATGGATGACCTATCGATGAGCGCTAGCATCTTGGATACCTCTGGCTCTAACCATTTCCCTATACAGCTCTCTTGGAAGAAATCCCTTTATATTTGAGTGATTATGGCTCAATCATCTGGAGTTCCAAGACCTGGCCCCGACCTGGTGGGGGGAATTCACCATCTCTCATGGTTCCAAAATGTTTCGATTTCAAAAATGACTAGAAAATTTTTAAGAAACTTCTTAATATTTGGAACAAACATAACTTCAGGAACATTTTTTAAGCCCAAAGAAATATGAATGATCAAATGAAGCTCATCCAAATCCAAATCGGGAATCATGGCCTCATGTAGGAACTCAAAGAGCAAGAAACTTTACTCAAACAACAGTTGGAGGAAAGGCAGTCTCAAGAGGAAGTTTTGTGGAGGAAAAAATATCGAATACAATGGCTTCAAGACGGAGAATGAAATACTAAGTTCTTCCACTGGGAAACGATCCAACGGAGACACGAAAATTGCATCACGCACCTAGTCACAAAATAAGGTCAAATGCTCCAAAAACATGAAGATATCGAGAAGGAACTAGTCTCTTATTACCAAGACTTGTTGTCTGAACCCCCTATTGACAGATCTCCCGACATAGAAAATATCACCCAGCACATTCTCAATCTCATAACTCAAGAGTAGAATGATGCTTTGTCCAGACCAATTATGATTGAAGAAGTAGACCTAGCTTTGCAAGACACACCTGAAGGTAAATGTCCAGTTCTGAATGGCTTCACTGCAGACTTATTTCACTTCTGCTAGCCCATGATACGGGAGGAAGTTTGGGACATCATTGAGGACTCTCAAATCTCTAGTTATTTTCTCCTTGCTCTCAATGTCACTTTCCTAACCCTCATCCCCAAAGAAGAACAAGTCACTCGTCCTAAGCAGTTCAAACGAATTTCTCTCTGCAATGTAATTTATAAGATGTTAACAAAAGTGATTTCCCAACGCCTCAAACCCCTCCTTCCCTTCATCATTTTCCCCGAGCAGTCAGGATATGTTAAAGGTAGGCAGATTCTCGATAGCGTCATCCTTTCCCATGAAGTCATACACTCTCTTTAGAGTATGGGAACTCTAGGTATGTTATTAAAGTTAGATATCTCAAAAGATTTTGATAGATTAAGTTTGGATTATATGAAATTCATTCTTCTTTCTTTTGGCTTTGCTCCTGAATGGGTAGACTGGATTCTAAATCTCACCTCCTCCACTTTCTTCTCCATTCTGATCAATGGTGTTCCTTCTCGTCCCTTCTTTCCCTCTCGTGGAATACGGCAAGGGGATCCCATGTCCCCCTTCCTTTTCATCATCATGGTAGAATGGATTAGCTGTTTCACCAAAGCATCCATTGTTGATAAATCTCTAGTTGGACTCCCCCTTCATGGAATGGATCCCCCAATATCCCACAGCCAATTTGTTGATGATACCTTAATTCTAATCTCCCCTACTTTATTTGAATCCATTCGAATCCTCTGTATCCTTCAAAATTTTTGCGTAGGCTTAGGAATGGACATTAACAGAGAAAAATCCCAACTCTTATTTCTTAACACCCCCATCCCTGTTCAACTTCATATAATTACCAATATCATGGGCTTTACATGTAACTCCCTTCTGTCCAAATATATCGTCATTCCTCTTATCAATAAATCTCTATGAAATAGCTCTTGGGAAGGGCTCCTTTCCTCCATGGGTAAATGAATCTCCTCTTAGATCTTTCATTCGCTCAAACTTCCCATTTACCTCATCCTCCTCAAGTCCATCCTGCAAACCTTTCCCATCTACTCCTTCTCTTCTCTAGTGGCCCCCAACTTCATTCTAACAACCATCAAAACCCTACAAAGAAACTTTCTATGGAAGGGGGGAAAGTATGAGTGAAAAATAGCTCTAATTAGCCGGGAAAAGATATGCAAACCAAAATTAAAAGGAGGCCTTGGCTTACAGGACCCAACCATTCTTAATAAATTTCTCAGTGCTAAGATGGTGGAGATGGCTAAAGTGACCCAAATACCTCTGGGCTCAACTTTGTAGAAAGAAATATGTTCCACACATTGCAGAAAAGCAACTTATCATATGGAATGAAAACACACTGGGCTCCTTGATCTGGAATGCTACAAAGCAATGTCACTCTCTAATTACAGATCACGCTCGTTGGGACATACAGAATGGATGGAAAACTTCCTTTTGGTATGACTCTTGGAAACAATGGCTCTCTCTAGCACAGAAATCCATTGCATACAACATTCTTTCCCCCACCACATAGGTGGTTCTAATCGTAGTCATGGACTACTGTAAAGAGGACCCCACTGGAGAAACTTGGCACCATTGGAAGTCCACCTCCAAAAAAATCCACGCTCTAGTGCATGTGGATCTTCAGCCTTGGCATGAGTTAACCTTCTCCATAAAAATTCCAATTCTTCAAGGAGACAACATCCTAATATGGGGGCACTCCTCGAGGGGCACCTTCACCATCAAAGAAGCTTACAACATTAAGATAGCCTCCCACCAGTTCCCCAAAGAGAAAGTTTGGGATAAAATATGGTAGACCAAGAACTGGACAAAAATAAGCACCTTCCTCTAGCTTGTCACGCATAAAGGTATCCTCACCTAGAACAATCTCACCAAAAGAGTCTTTGTCGGGACCTCCATTTTCCCTCTTTGTTGGAAATATTCGAAATCTCAAAATCATTTGCTTAATCTCTGCTCCTACAGTATGCAAATATGGGACTATTGTGCTTTAAGCATGCACACTACGGATCACAATCGAGAAGGCCTCAAGGAAACCATAGAAGGATGGAGAGACTCAAATTTTCATTCTCCTATCCTCAACTGCATCTAGAAACTACTTTCGGGCTTCATCCGCTGGTAGATATGGAAAGAACAAAATAGGAGGATCTTCCATTCATTTCATATTGATTGGCAGACAATTTGGAAACACATACATGACAACATCAGAGAAACCATCCTCTTGCAGCCTTGGAAATATGAGCACTTGTCTTTTCCTCCCCAAGAAAAGCATATCTTAGACAAATGGATCATCAACTTCCACCCACACTTTTGAAGGAAACCCCAAATATCACAGGCCAATGACATCCCTTCACACTTGTCACCTCTAGCTCCATGGTTTATCAAGCTAAACTTTGATGGAGCCTCCTAATCTGGGCCCTGCTGGCTTCGGAGTGGTTCTTCGTAAAAGTCAAGGAAACATTGTGTTTATCACTGACAGCAGCATTGGACACAACACAAAAAATGCAACTAAGATTTGGGGTCTCATGAAAGGCTTGCAACTTTCTCAATAATATGGGTACCATAAGCTTATCGTCGAAGGGGACTCACAAATAATTCTTATCCTTTTTTCAAAAATACTCAACGGGGTGGATTCGGACAGAATCTCCCCTTGTTGGTGACTTACCATAGGACTCAGTGTCATTGCAGCTCTCACTAGGCCTCACTTGGTGCTCATTCCCTCGCATGTGCAGAGGAAATACAATCAGATAGCAGACAAATTAGCCAATATTAGAGTGGCTCTAGAAGCACTAGATATCATCTGTACGTCCCCCACCCACAATGATCATCCCATCCTCCAAGACTATATTGCTAGGGCTCGCAGCACAGATAGCCCCCGAGATGGGGTGTCAGAGTGCTCCACGTGTTCAGGAGACAAGACAACATCTACCACCTTTCCACGGACCACGTGAATGGCACTTGTAGCCTCCCTGCTACCTTTATTACACCCCTATCAGCTTTGAAACACTTCAATGTTGTGCGATCCCAACTAATTTCTCCAGTGCGCCCTGTGCTAGTTTCTTGTCATGGCGATGGAGGAAGTACATCAACCGGTCTTTCTACACACATGTGCACTTACTCTATAGTTTCCTTCTTATGGGGATGCTCCTCTCTCATGTTTGCATCCATTTTTCTCTCTTGTCTGTTGCTTTTGCACTCTATCAGTTTCTCTAGTTCCCACCTTGGTCTCCTTGTTCACACCTCTGCTTCACCCTCACATATGTTTGGTTATGCCTCGACTTCAAGGGAAGACAAAGAGAGGCCCTCTTTGGTACCAGAAGAAAGCGACCATGGACAGTTGGCACCCATCTATCCTTTCTCTTGCGCTTAGCTCCTCGCCCTCATCATCCACTCAGTCCTCCCTAGGCCAAAGTAGTCTTCCACCTCTATCATCGTTGTGGGCTTGTAAGGTTGAGTGGTTTGATGTATAGGGTAATTCTCTGGGATATCCTCCTGCCCCACTCCTAGATTTGGCCTCGACTTCATAGCCAGCCCTTGCACACCCATCAAGTCCACCACCCCTCACTCCCTCACCACCACCTTATGCTCCCCTGCTGCCACCTTTTGCACCTTCTCTAGAGGAGTTCAATGCTCAAACTGAAGAGTTACAATTAGAAGCACCTCTGAGCCAAACTCTTCTCCACTCTGACTATGCTTTGTTCCCATGACTCAGAGACTCGGTCTTGATTCTACAAGATTTGGTCTTTACATTTCGTAAGGACATCGACAACCTCCGCTTTCGGTTGGAACACCTAGACCAGTGTGCAGAAAAAATTGAATCTCTGCTTGTGACCCTGCTCCGCTCCCTACACTCACCAGAATTGGACATCAATGCCCCAACTTCTTCAGGGAAGTTTCTTGCTCCAGACATCTAGAGGGAGAACGACCGAGACATGGACAATTGCGTTGGGGAACATGAGGACAAGAGAGAGTGTCAGACACTATGACAGTCGGCATGCACACATGTGTTAGATTGTTTGTTTTATTTTGACAAATGTTAGTTGTTTTGGGGAAATTCTTCATAGGCGGTCGGAGTCTAACACTGTCAATATTTTGAGTCTATCAAATGATAGTCTTTTTTTTTGTTTTATAGTATGCATGAATGGTTCGGTTGAATCGGTTTCCCACGGGGCAATTCAGACAAGTATATTTAAATTTCAGTGGACCATATAGTCATGATTTTGGCTGAGTTGGTTTCCCTTCGGGGCAACACAGTACAATCAAACTCCGATATCACAGTCGATACTGTAATTTTTCTCCATGAAAGGTAAAATATAAATTATTACTTAAAAAATATATATTCTATTATTGATAACATTCATAAATATTAGACTAAGTGTTCACTCTATAGGCATATACTTGTACGAATGTGCGGAAGGTATATATGTGCAGACTATATGTTCATCCTGGAGATGTATAATTAATTTTATTAAATTAATAATTAACTTCTATTTTTAATTTATATCATTTATGCCCACTTCAATCACTTACAAAAATAACTACATCGTTTCTATGTATTTTATTTACTAAGTGTTTTTTGTGCAGATGTATACATATCCGGAGGTGCAGAAGCTATATGTGTGCAGACTATATGTATGTACTGAAGATGTATTTTATTTACTAAGTCTTTTTTGTGCGAGTATATACCTATGTGGACCTACGAAAGGTATATCTATGCAGACTATTTGTCTATGCTCAAGATGTATAAGCCCATGCCGCGACACTAGGACTATAGCAATTAGTTTTGCATTGACTATGATTTTTTTTGGCATTGACTGAAACTTTCATGTTTTTTTCCATAGTTTAATTTTGCCGCAATCCATCAAATGTTTTCCCTAGCCTTTGATTGATCCTTCAAAACAACATCTTATTGTTGGGCCAACAAAGAGAATTTAAAAGACAAATTTATCATGTATGTTTAGCGGATGGTTGGAACATGTGCATGTACAGGTGACGAGTTGGTGAATGTACAAGAATTTAATAAACAATTTAATTATGCATCTTTAGTAGATGGTTGGAACAGGTGCATGTACAAGTGTGGAAAAAGTGCATGTATGACTACAAAAGTTCCAATGTATGACTATGAAACAGGTGTATTTTATTTACTAAGTGTTTAAACATGTGTATTTTATTTACTAGGTGTTTGTTGTCCTGAAGATGTACAATTGAAGTTTACTAAATTAATAATTAAATTTTACTAAATTAATAATTAACCTTTATTAAATTAATAAATAATTATTAATCTTGTAATTATTTGTATAAGACTATATTAAAAAAATTTAAAACTTGGTTTTACACCAACTAACTGACATCGTTATCAAATTCTATGTTATAAAATTTAGTCTGTGTGGTCATATACCTATGTGGAGGTCCGAAAGATATATGTGCATGCACTATATGTCCATGCTTAAGATGTATTTTATTTACTAAGTTTTCATTGTGCAGAGATATATTTGTGTGGAGGTGCAGAAGGTTTATTTGTGCAGACTATATGTCTGTGCTCAAGATGTATAATTAACTTTCATTAAATTAATAACATTTATTTTTAATATACGTATATGCATAACAATATTCTATTATTGATAACATTGATAACTTTTAGACTAAGTGTTCGTTGTGGAGAGATATACCTATGCGGAGATGCGAACACTATATGTGTGTAGACACTTTTCATTGGTTCCTTCCATCATAAATGCCAAACATTTTACATTGCTTCTTGCATATGCTAACCTTTTTTTTCTACAAAAAATTCCACTTTATATTCAAATAGTAAATATAAATTGTTCATTACAAGTTAACATCAGTGGTATACAACTGAAGTAGAAGAGACAAGTCTTGAAGGGACAATAACCAGCTAGTCAAAGTCAAAATGTCAAAAAAGTTCTAGCTCGGAAACTCAAATCCAAGACAAAAAAAAGGCCAATGGGGGATTCCCACTTCACCTATGAACATCAAAAACAGATTCCCAGCAATACAAAAAGGAGTTAAAATAGATCTAGGAACATATGAGGGCCTTCATGCTCCCCCACACATTGATAGTAAACAATTCTCCTCGGAGCCTATTGAAGCACCTGCTTAGATAAAAAAATCTCATGTTGAAGTAACTCTTCTATGGTGTTTGTCCCTGACCCACAATTAAAATACCATTTAAAAGTTCTGATTTCTGAAATCCTGATGATCCCTCCCACACCATTGATCAGTCTTGTTGTTGATGCCACCCCATCGAATCATCCAATAAGGTCCCTTGCCACTGGATCCAAAATCTATCTCCTTGGCTTCTTAATTTTTTTTCCAGAACTAAAATCTCTCAGAATAGATAAAGAACGAAAAGTTACCCTCTAGGGAGAAGGAGTTTCATTCTCAAATAAAGCACAGTTCCTTTCTAACCAGATATTCCAACAGAGGTAGGTCGGAAGGGAGGGGAAACATGGATTTTGTTGTTTCCAGTTTTTAAAGCATTCAGTAATGAAGCCACCTAGCCACCGACCCAAGATATTTAAAGAAAGAAGTACTTTGTCCCAAACACCACGAGTAAAAGAACAACCAACAAATAGATGCATGGTAGATTCTGAGTTATTCTTGCATAAGGCACAGTGGCTCGGACCTTCATATCCTCTACGCTGCAAGTTGTCCCACAGAAGCAATTTATTCTCCATAAGAAGCCAGATAAAAAGTTTGAGTTTTAAAGGACAATCCCAGGTCCAGAGTGATTTTCTCCACCCACTAATCAGATAAGCATGTTTCTTTGTTTCGATGGCCTCATAAGCATTTTTTACAGTAATTATGCCCGAACGATCTCCTCCAAGACAATTCAATTCATCCGGACTTTGGGTTAACTGAATTCCACTGATAATGAGAAACTTTCTATAATCCTACCATTCAACTACAAGTGTCCCTCCTAAATTCAAATCAGAGCAAGTAAGCCAATTATGTCCAAACAGACCCAGTCGTGGCAAGCAGCGAGCCTGATAAAGAAAATGTACAACGCGCTGATTAAGTACGTGGATCAATTCATTCAAAAAAAAGGACGAAGGTCCCAACCCAAGGATCTGATATTTCCCTATGATAATCGAGAAACCCAACCCTAGACACCAAGTAAGCCAATGCACTAACAAAGGAAAGGATTTGAGGAGATGTTTCCAAGTTAGAGAGTCCCAAACTCGAGAGTCAGAGACTATTCTGAACCATCTCTCAATAGTTAAAGAAGGAAGATACTTGGACTTAATAACTCGATGCCAAAGACCTTCCACCTTCAATGCCCGCCAGAGTGTGTTCGTTGCCATGGCACGACTGAAACTAAAGACATTCCTCAGCCCCCATCCACCGAATCTCTTTGGTCTTGCTATAAGTTGCCAGCTGCACAAATGGAATCCTTTTTTCTTTTTTTTCCCGTTCCATGGGAAGTTAAAAACAATATGATGAATCTGGTGGAGGATCGAAGCTGGGATGTTAGCCAAGGCCAGCCAATAGACCGGGAGGATTTCTAAGACCACCTTGGCTAATACAAGTCTACCACCCATAGTCAGCCAATTGTTGCACCAGCGGTTAATTTTGTTCTCATATTTCATCAACAGCCAATTCCAGTCCTCTGCTCTATACCTGTCAGCTTTCAAAATATAGCCAAGATACTTAAAGCCATTAGTAAGATTATTAATAGTAAAATTGAAGGCATTTTTTATAGAGTCTAGAAAAGTTTGTTGAACTCCATACTAATAGAAGGAGGATTTTTTATGATTAATCAGTAATCCAGTAGCGCTTCAGAAACCTACCATTGAACACTTTACTTATTTACATTATTTGCAAAATATGTGAACCTCCCCATTAAACACTTCACTTATTTACTAAGTTTTACACCACATTGAACACTTTACCTTTTTGCTTATTTTTTACAAAGTTTTATACTAAAATTTTTTCTTTATTGTATGAATTATTTTTTAACAAAAACCATTCATTATCTATGTGTTTAGTTATAATAAGTCTCATTGTTTAACATATATTCCTAGTTCATAATGTATATTTTTCACTAGATATACATGCAACCCTTGTTTAATATATATCTATGTGAAATTTATGTTTTTCAATATTTATTAAAAAGTAGGTAACCTATTTAAAACATATTTAATAAAACTATTTGAAATTTATGTGGTGGGAGTACTTATTAAATATACTTGAAAAATCTACAATATTCATTAAACGCTATTGGAATCTTGGTGTGATAAGCTGATTTAACAGCAAACTAAAGTTGACACTTAATGCTAATGGTGGCACCCTTGGCATTAGAATATTGTGTCAAGATTGTGCATGTATCAGTGAGGATCAAAGTCAAATTATAATTTAATCTCGTTAATTCTAGTATATGGATCTATATTTAACTAAAGTGGCTTGTCATACCAATGATTTACTATTTACAAAGGAAGATGACAAACATCCCATAAACATCATGTTATGTATACAGTAAAAGTTTGTACATGATTCTTTACAAAGAAAATTTATAACTTTATTGAGGTTGAATGATTAAAAATCTATAATTATTTATTAAAAATAAATTAATATAAAATTTATTTTGTAGACATAGTTTTAAATTGTATTTAGTTACAATTTTATTTCACTAATTCAAATTTATTTGTGATAATGTAATCAATCAAAATTATATGGAACAATTGTAGAGAAGTACCTAAAATCATCATAGGTAAATCTTTACGGAATTAAAAAAAAACCGCGCGCACGCCCCCGAGCTAGGTTTGTCGGTCGCCCCTGCGCGCCCCCGAGGCTGCCAAGCCAGTTTTGATTGAGTTTCAGTGCCCCATCGGATCAATGGAATCTCCAGGGGACCCCGATCCACCCCCATAGGTACAGGTTTCAGGAAAATGGTGGCAACAGGACCTAAGCGGCCGCCTACAGCTTCACAGCAAAAGTTCGTAAGGAAGATGGACTCCATTCCTACGGTGGCTCTGCCAGAGGAAGAAACCTGCAAAGCAGCTTTGAACTTGGCCGAGAGAGGACTCATAGGCCAGTTTATGGGCCTCTGGCCTTTGCCTAAATCTGTGGAAGATTGGACGCAAAGGAACTGGAAACCCTTGATCAAAGAGGGAGTCAAAAGCTATTTTGTAGGAAAGGGCTTCTTCATCTTCGTCTTCGAGAACATTGAAGATAGGGGATTGATATTCAGAAACGGGCCTTATTTTATGGGACCACAGGGACTTTACTTAAATAAATGGACACCCAACTTCGATCCCACGCAAGATGTTCCATCAGCAGTCCCGGTATGGGTCAGGCTCCCACATCTCCCACTTCACTGTTGGAACCAAAAATCCCTCCAGATCATTGGCAACACGCTGGGAAAATACATAGATCATGCTGCAACGAAGGATCAGTATTCTTGTGCTCGAATCTACGTAGAAGTGGACTTAGAAGAGGGACTTCTGGAAGCAATCAATCTAACCGTAGCTGGGTGGACGTATGTTCAGGAGCTGGATTATGAGCAATTACCTTTTAAGTGCGGACACTGCCATGGACATGGACACTTTGCAAAGCATTGCAAGAAGAAAGAAGACGAACAGACCGAAAAACTCAATGGGGAAGCATGGACCTTGGTCCAAAAAAACCCAAATACAAAAAAAGGAAAAGGAAAAGGTCATATGCCAGTACCACACAGCAATGACAGTAATGAAAAAGAAAAGGATGCAGCGCAAAAGGAAATAGCAAATGACCAGGCCAGGAATGCAAAACAAACAGAAGAGAGTGGCGAACAGGCAGAAACTTCACCCTCATTCAAAGTGGGAGGGAAAGAGCTTTAGATAGGGGACAATCAAGGCAGCCCTTCAAACCCTTCATATGCAGAAATCACAAAGAAAAAACCAGAGGAAAGCTCAGGTTCTTCAGAGGATGAATCCTTTGAGCGTCCCTCGAAGAAAGCTGGAAGGAAGTCCCGCAAAAAGAAGAGGGAGGAGGAGGCAGAAAGGTTCAAGACACAAGGCAGTCAGCCCACTATAGAAATGTCTATTGGCCAAAATACCAGACCAAGACCTTCCAAGGGAGGTCCCAACCCCCCCCCCCATCGAGTAAGTAATGAAACTTGCCTCCTGGAACTGTAGAGGTCTGGGGAATCCCTCTAAAATAGAAGCAGTCAAGGACCTACTGAAAGCAGATCCCTCAGATATTCTAATGCTCCAGGAGACCAAAATAGAAGGGGAAACCCTTCTGGAAGTCAGCAGAACAAAGTGGAATAAAAGAGGCGGCAAAGCAGTCAGTTCAAGGGGGACCTCCAGAGGATTGGCAACTCTCTGGACCGAGGACATCTTCCATCTGAACAAGCATTTCGAAACTCAGCACTGGATTCTCACGGAGCTGAAGCACAATTCAAGTAAGTTAATCATCTCTCTTTTCAATCTATATGTTCCAGTTTCTTATGTTGAAAAACGAGAATGCTGGAACTCCCTCTCGAATTATTTAGACGAGAACTCCCCCAGCAACATCATCTTAGCAGGGGACCTGAATATTGTCACAAAAGCAAAAGAGAAGAGGGGAGGCTCCAACAACACAGATCCCATGTTGTTTAAACTAGAGGAAATCATGCAGTCTTGGGATCTCTTAGATTTCAACCCAATCCAAGGAATTTACACCTGGACCAACAACAGGGTAGGTGCGGATCATATTTCTGCTCGTTTAGATCGATTCCTTGTGAAAAGATCCATAATGATGAACACAAAGATTATCACTACCAAAATTCTGCCCAAACTTACCTCAGATCATAAGCCAATACAACTGCTCCTGGATGAAGAAGAAGAGCTGGGCCCCATTCCGTTTCGTTTCAGCCCTTTGTGGATTGACAGAGGTGAATTTTTAGAGACAGTAAAATCAGCATGGACCAAGTCTTTCTCGAGATCGCCAAGCTATGTCTGGGAACAAAAGATGAAAGCCACAAAACAAGCGTTGAAGGAATGGATAAAGAAGCCAACCCCCTCCTCAATCGAACAAAGAAGAGAAGCAGTCCAGTCTCTGCAAGCTTTACAAACAGATATGGAACACAAAGATATCACAACAGAGCTACTGGAAAAAGAAGTAAAAGAGCAGTGATCCACCTTTCAATCCTTCCGAAGGGAGGAAGAGTACTGGAGACTTAAATCCAGAAGTCTCTGGCTGAAGGCTGGGGACAGGAACACCACTTACTTCCATCGGCAATATAGAGCGAGGTTGTCCAAGAACCACATAGCAGAAATTAAAACAGGGGATGGTCAAGTCTGCAAAGGGTTCAATCAAGTCAAAGCCGCTGCCGCAGACCATTTCAAGAACTTATATAGAGAAGACACACTAAGTAGGGAAGAGGAAATTGCAGACCTCCTCTCCAATATCCCGCATCTCATTAACACAGATGATAATGATTCCCTCTGCCAGCCTCCTTCCGAGGAAGAAATCATCAGCATAATCTGGTCCATGGAGGCAGACAAGGCTCCGGGGCCTGATGGCTTTTCAATCCATTTTTACAAATCCTGTTGGCACATCATCAAAGATGATCTCCTTAAAATGATCAGGGGGAGTATGAAAAAAGCAAAGGTGGGTGGAGGTATCAACTCAACATATCTGGCATTAATTCCCAAAGACACCAATCCTGAAACATTTGCAAGGTACAGGCCAATATCTCTGTGCAATGCATCCTACAAAATCATGGCAAAGCTACTTGCAAACAGGATTAAGCCTCTGCTAAAAAGAATGATCACCAGCAACCAAGGCGGATTTGTGGAAGGCAGGCACATTCAGGATAATGTAATTCAAGTTCAGGAGACTATTCACTCCAGTATCCAACGGAAAGAGAAAGGAATGCTCATTAAGCTGGATATGGCAAACGCATTTGACAGAGTCAACCGTGCGTTCTTATACAGAGTCCTTCTCTCATTTGGCTTTTCATGCCAATTTGTTCAAATGATCAAGGCATGCATAGATAAACCATGGATTGCTCCCTTAGTCAATGGTCGCCCCACTAGCTTCTTTCAAACTCAGAGGGGCATCAGGCATGGATGCCCCTTGTCACCCTTCCTGTATATAATCATGGCTGACTCTCTCAGTAGAAAATTCATTGCAGAAAGGATAGCTGGAAATATCCCTGGGCTTAAATCCTCCATTGGGGCAGAATCCTTAAACCACGCGTTATTTGCAGATGATTCACTCTTGCTCGGAGGAGCCTCCATGAGAATAGCAAGAGCAATCGACTTGGCACTCCAATCATATTGCAGATCATCGGGGGCTGCAATCAACGACAACAAAAGTGAAATTTATAGCTGGAATATAAATCAACAGGAGCTCGCAGACATCTCTGCCACCCTCGGATTTAAAGGCCACGAAAATTGGGAAAGAGTTCAGTATCTCGGCCTTCCAATTATCTCAGGTGGTAACAAAAGGACGGTTTGGTCGGCACTCATATCCAAAATCAAAAATAAAATAGCAGCGTCGGGTGGATTCTGGTTAACAAGGAGCGGTAAAGTCACACTCATCAAGATTGTGTTGTCTGCGATCCCACTTTACCAGGCTGCGTTTCTTTTAGCGCCCAGATCGGTGAATGAACAGATCTCTAAGCTCATGCATGATTTCCTGTGGCAGGGGGGAAAAGGTAATGATAAAAAACTGCACCTGGTGAATTGGGAGACGGTCAGAAGACCCACGGCAGAGGGAGGTCTTCAAATTCGGGATCCGTCTCATGCAAATTTAGCGCTTGGTGGTAAGCTACTCTGGATGCTGATCGATGATCCCATGCACCCGGTGAGTTCCATGTTGAGAGAAAAATATGGAGTTAACAGTTCTCTCAGGAACCTTCAGGTCGACAGCCCTGCAAATTGTACACAAATGTGGAAGTTGTGCTGCAAAAGCAGTAAGTTCTTCAAAAGTCTGATGTACAGAATCCCTGGCAATGGTAAACAAACGTCAATCTGGACGCAAAGCATCATGGGGAGAGAACCACTGGCAGAAAATGGTGAAATCACAGATCTCAGGAATTGGATGGAGAGAGCAGGAGTAAACAATCTATATGACCTCTCAAAATGGGATCACCGAGGGGATTGGGTAGGTTGGGACTTTATCGGAGTCCCTCCTCGTCTATCTCAGCAACAATCCATCCTTGTTGAACTGCTGGAGCAGGCTTCCCTAGTCAATAGAACCATAAAAGACAGGTGGGGATGGGGTAAGACAGGAGTTTACACATCAGCGGCAGGATATACAGCTTTGCAGGCCTCAAGAGACAACAGCAAAACGCCGGATTTTTGGAAAAGAGTCTGGGATCATCTTTCCATCCCAAAAGTGAACTTCTTTTTCTGGACCTTGATGCACAACAAAATTCTTACGGGAGACAACATGGAGAAAAGGAATATAGAGGGGCCTCACAGATGCACGCTTTGCAATAGTAACTTCGAAACATCTCAACACCTGTTCATGGACTGCACCTTTGCCAAAGAGGTATGGGAGCTCTTTCTTCAGGACTTCCAGATTTCTATTCCACCTCAGAACTCGGTTGCAAAACTTTTCGCTTACTGGAATTTAATTTATCCCCAGCGCATACCGTCCAAATCTTTCTGGATCAAAATATGGACAGCGGTCCCCAAGTATGTATGTTGGCAGCTTTGGTTGACCCGCAATCAGAAGATATTCAAAGAGGAGCGGCACACTCCGCTGCAAGTAGCGGCAAAAGCTAAGACATTCCTCCTGGAAGCGGCACAACAACAGTATGACAAAGAGGATCCTCTGTTACTTCCGGAGGAAAAGAGGTGGTTAAGCCAACTTGTCCCACACCCGAGCAAGCATTATCCTCCACCAAAAACAGCCAATCTGGATTGGAGAATAAGAATTGATGAGGACAAATTCCAATCATGGTGGAGGTCTAAAAACTTATTCACAATTTTCTTTGACGGGGCGTCTAAAGGAAACCCAGGAGCAGCCGGTGCCGGGGGGGTCTTATTCTATCCGGATGGGTCTACAAAAGAGAGCTTCTGTTGGGGATTAGGACAGAAATCTAACAATCAAGCAGAAATGTTAGGGCTCACCAAAGCATGCCTTCTTGCCAGAGAAAAAGGAGTCAAAGAGTTACAAGTTTTTGGAGACTCAGAGGTAATTATAAAAAATCTAAACATGAAGAATCGGTTCAGCCATGCCAGCCTAAACACAATTCTTGAAAGACTGAAGAGAGTCTTAATAGACTTCAACTCGTGCAAGTTCTATCATATCTTAAGAAAATTGAACAACGAAGCTGATATGATGGCGAACAAAGGCAGCTCCTTAGTGAAAGGTCTCCTAATTGTAAACAACGAAAGTTTTTATCATACTCACTGAAAATGCTGCCCTTCAAAAGCAGCTGCAGCTAGAAATCTGCCTTGTAATAAGGGTCGCCTCGGCAAAGACCCACTTCTCTTTCAGTCAATAAAATCCTACAACCGTTTCAGTTTAAAAAAAAAAAAATTATATGGAACAATGTAGTCGATCAAAATTATCTAGAAAAATGTAGTCAATCAAAATGATTTATTTTAATGTATTCAATCAAAATTTGGAAGATTATTGATATTTGTATTGGTTAGTTTTTATTTTGGAAGAATATTGATATTTGTATTGGTTAGTTTATAATATTTTGTAGACATAGTTTTAAATTGTATTTAGTTACAATTTTATTTCACTAATTCAAATTTATTTGTGATAATGTAATCAATCAAAATTATATGGAACAATGTAGTCAATCAAAATTATCTAGAAAAATGTAGTCAATCTTAATCAAAATTTGGAAGATTATTGATATTTGTATTGGTTAGTTTTTATTTTGGAAGAATATTGATATTTGTATTGGTTAGTTTATAAAAATAAAAGTGAACTTAGTATTAGTAACTTACAGACAACATATCAAAATAAAGTAATTAATTTCTCTTTATTAAAATTTGATGGAGAAATGTTGATGTCAATATAAAAATCTTTTGTCATTCTCGACATCATCATCATATACGTGCATTAATTTAAATATATACAAACATTATTTGTGCTTAAATGTAGATGACTCTTGCTATCTCCTATAAATGAAATATGCATATTATCATTGCCCTCTCCATTTTTGCTCTCTTTTCTTTCTATTATTTTGAACTAGTTTTAGTTTCTATCTCCTAAAGGTAAAATACATATATTATTTATAGCCTCTTTATTTTTGTTTTTCATTATTTAGAGTTATTGGAAGTCAACTGTATCCCCATTCTTGTTAAAGAATTGTGCTCAAAGTTGGGTTTCTTACATAGTCAAGTGGGATGCTTGTGATTTTTTTATGACTATGATTTCTCCAATACCAAACACACCAAACACATATACACACAAATTTTGAATATCAATCTCTTCCTTAGTGGATTTTTCCATCTTGATCTTTGATGTGCATAGACCAACCTTCTCTTCTCATATTCATACACTCTTGCAATCATATGAGTGAGCTCATCCAATTTATCAGATTGAGCATAAATGAGAGTGACGGTGGAAGGGTTATAAGAAAAGACAATGTCATATTTATCTCCATATAGTTTCATTCCTTCTACCATTGATTTCCAAAATATGCCTCCTCCACCTACTCCTCCCCTACTAGTAGAATGATATATTTGTTTATAAATCATGCCAAATAAATTATCTCTCTCACCCATACTGAATCATGGGTCATGGGTCTTTGGACAATTTCTAAAATTCTACAAATAAAATTGGTTTCATCAATGTTCTACTTCCATATTCTAGATGGCTCTCTATCCAACTTTACACATAGAAATTGCACCTCCTCATATTATCCAAGAAGCATTTAAAGTTCAAATCATAGTTCAATATATTAATGTAATTTGTCCCACATCAACAACTAGTGAACACCTACTACTATAAAAATGCACTGCATATTTGTAAAATTGCATGAATGAATGCAACACTAAATGTCACTCGATCAACAACTTCTTTTGGACCCAAAATCACAAATACATAAAAGTATAAAAAAAAAAATTAAGTTTGTAAAAATATATTAATCTATAATTTTTAATCACTCCAATATAGTGTAGATATGGGGAAAAAATATAGAGAATTACCAAATGTTAGGATAGGAATGAACAATTGCAAAATCAAGTCCTGGGATTTGGTTATTGGTGATGAAATTTGTCCCTACAAAAAATCTTGGACTAATCTATTTCTTTGACTCTCCTTAAAATACTTCTAAACTAACCTCCACAAGATGGTTTCTAGCATCAGAGCATCACCTAATGGTTCATGTGAGAGGAGCTCTGAGCCATTGATTTGATCTCTAGATCTTATGAGTCTCATCCGTATGGAGTTTAGGGACTCTTGGTTTATATCATCAGATCATCACCTAGTGGTGCACGTGAGAGGAGCTCTGAGCCATTATTTTCTCTCTAGATCTGATGAGTCTCATCCGTATGGAGTTTAGGGACTCTTGGTTTATATCATCAGAGCATCAACTAGTGGTGCACGTGAGAGGAGCTCTGAGCCATTGATTTTCTCTCTAGATCTGATGAGTCTCATCTCTATGGAGTTTGGGGACTCTTGGGTGACATCAACCCCTTATTCCTTCACAAATTGTCTAGACCATTGGATTACCTCCCCCATCTAATAGTTCACACGTTCCCTTGAACATTTTTCCATGCATTTAATTTTGTTGGGCCTCAAGGTTCTTCAAATGCATGCCTTTTCCAACATAATTATTTGGTGGTTGGCCCATCTCCCTTGTGTCCTTCATTCATTAATTTCATCACATAAAAGGGGCACCACTTGGCATATTTTTAAAGGGCCAATCTTTTTTTCATTAATGTTGGTCATTGAATATTAAATAACTGGATTTCATTGAAACTTAATTAGGGGGATATAAGTTTTGTCAGATATAAGCAAA
>ML811785.1:56499-79141 GCA_009831015.1 Picea engelmannii
AAAAAAAAAAAAAAAAAAAAACTTTCTCACGGTGAAGGAAGAGGAGAAGAAGAGGAGGAATAGAGATGAGAACATGGGAGGAATAGGAAAGGGAAGTGGAGTAGGAGGAGAATCTGGTAGAAACATAAACACTAGAAGCTAGGTTAAATTAAATTGGTTTTTGGATTCCTCTCTAAAATTTGGTAACCCTAGATGAGACCTAGACCATTAGGCACTCACATTGAAATGTTTTGAGGAAGAAAAATTGGACATGTAGTTATATATGGGAGTATAATCACATTAAGGAAAATGCATGTAAATTTATGAAATTTATATTTTAATATAGATGTTGGTTGTGTAAATTGGGTTCCTCCTTTTGTATGCTTGTTTCTTTTAAAATTGTGATCTTCCAGTCATGTGCATTGTTCTCTTAGTTTATTTTTGGTAGCCCTAGTGGTTTTTGTTTTCATGCCAACCTAGGCTATAACAACTTGGTATTAAAGTAGGTTCAATAGTTGTGTGTGAGATTGAAGCACAATTGTAGCCAAGGAGAGCTTGATGGGTACAATTGTTATGGGAAGAAATTTAGTTCCAACAAAGAGAATTTGTTGTGTAGAAACGGGGATAATTACACAAGAAAACAATAGTGTGGCACACATAAGAGTAAAAGGGATACCAACATGGGGTAGAGGATGGCATAGATGAACGAAAAATGAGATTACCCATATGTTGAGGGCCATGTCAACTAGAATGGATGCCATGGAGGTAGCTCAAAGAAGAGGGTTTGTGGCATATATTCATGATGTGAGTAATGAGGACTTAGGAGTGAGCAAAGGCTCCATAAGAATAGGTTGAGAATGTTCAAGCCCCATAAGAGAGGCTTATTAGGGCATTAATAGATTGGAGAGGTAGGCCAAAGATTGAAAACCCTAATCCTAAGGGAGCTTAAACCCAAAATAATTAATTGATTGGATTGGTAACATGGATAAATCCTTAAAATTTGAGTAAATCAAAGACCCTAAGAAAGTGAAACATGCATCCACGAAGTTGAAGGGGCATGCACCCTTGTGATGGGATAATTTGCAATTGGATAGGCATAGAAAAGGGAAAGAAAAAACTAAGACTTTAGATAGGATGATTGCAAAGTTAAAGAGTAACTTAATGTTATTGGATTACTCTTTAAACATGTTCGGGAAATTGGAAAACCTAACATAATTTAAGGAGATGACAATGATAGCATACACCAAATAATTTTATAGTTTTTCCATTAGATATAAACAAAGTGATAAAGGAGATGAAACTATTGTTAGATACATTAACGGCCTTCAATATGTTATTCAAGATGAGTTAAGTATGGTGTGAATTCATTATGTTGCAGAGGCATATCAACTTACCTTAAAAGATGAGCATAAGCCATATCAAGAAAAAAACAAAGCTATTGTAGTAAAGGAACACGAAGTAGAGGCAAGAACATGTTCGAAAGAGGAAAAATAAGTAGAAGCAATGGAGAAAAAGACAACAATGCAAGTAATTCAAACCAAGGATCTACAAGAAATTATGAAGCTATAGAGGTAGAGGAAGAATATTTGGAAGAGCATGCTTAAAATGTGGAGCACAAGGGCATAGAGTTTACGAGTGTCCAAATAATTTAAATGCGAGTAGAATGCAAGAAGAAAAAATCATAATGCTTAAGGAGTTAAGAGCACAAATAGATCAATTAGTGGGGATAACAATGATGAAATGTAGAAAGAGCATGGGGAAAGTCTTATATTCCAGAAAGTGTTGTTGAAGTTAGAGAACTATCTTGAAGAGAAAGTGTTGGAGTAGCAGAAGGAAATTTCAAAACCGAATTATATATTGGAGTAAAGTTTTGTTCACTTGTTGTAGATGGTGGTAATAACGAGAACTAGTTGGTGTCTAAGGAAGTTATTAAGAAGTTGAAGTTGAAATGCACCCCACATCTAAATGGCTATCAAGTCTCTTGATTCCAAAGGGACACCATGTCACTATTTCAAAGTAATTTTGGTAAATTTCCATCTTGGAAATTACCATGACCAAGTCTTATGTGATTTATTCCCAATGGGAACCTTCCACTTGTTGGGGAGGCAATGACAATTTTACAAAAAAGTTGTTCAAGATGGGGTGAATAATACTCTACTAAAGAAGGGTGGAAGGAAATTTATGTTTCTTTCTGTGAAGGAAGGAAAGAGGAGAAAATAGTAATTAAAACAATGGTAGTAAAGTGATGTTATTTACAATAAAAGAGTTATTGAAAGAAGAAAAAAGGAAAAGATGTTGATTTTACATTTTTCCAAAGAATTTAAGTTCATAATTGAAGGGAAGTGATGTAACAACATAAATTAGTGAGTTGTTAATAGATTTTAAGGAGGTTATTTCCGTTGAACTACTAAAGAGATTGCACATATGAGGAACATTCCCACCATATTGATTTTAGTCCAAATTCAAGTTTTTCTAAAAAAGCACCACACAGATTGACTCTAGCTGAAAGTGAGGATATCAATAGGTAAGTCAAGGAGTTTCTAGGCTAAGGATTGATAAAAGAGAGCTTGAGCCTATTAATAATACTTGTTGTACTAGCATCAAATAAAGGGGGAGGGCAATGGTTATGCACTAATGCAAGGTCCATCAATAGGATTACCATCGAGTATCAATTTCCATTACTAAGAATGGATGATTTAATGCAGTATTTGAGTGGCAAAAAGTACTTCATGACAATTGAGATAAACTCTAATATCACTTCATTTGAATCCATGAAGGAGATGAGTTGATAACAATGTTTAACATAAAGGAAGGATTGTATGAATGGTTGGTCATGCCATTTGGGTTATGAATATGCCAAGTACTTTTATGAGGCTAGTGAATGAAGTGATGAAAACTTACTTGAGTAAGTTTGTAATTATTTATTTAGTTGACATATTAATTTTCTGCAAGATAAGGGAGAAGAACATAAGTAATTTTAGGCAAATGATTGCATAGTTGAAGCATGAGAAACTACTCATAAATATGCATAAATATTCTTTTATGAAATAATATTGATCCATTACTTGGGATTTATCATATCTCAAGATGGGTTGACAATAGCTCCAAAAAAAGTGAGATCCGATATGAAGTGGCCAATTTCAAGAAGTAAAATTGAGATAAGAAGCTTCCATGGCTTAGCTAGATTTTATTGGAAGTTTATTAGAAATTTTAGTGGTGTATGTGCATAGTTAAAACATGCATAAGAAAAGGACAGTTCCAATGGAATGTAGCAATACAAAAATGATTTGAATTGTTGAAGAAGAAGGTCACTAAGAAGTTATTGTTGGCTTTGTTATATTTTGAGAAAGTGTTCCAAGTGGATCGTGATGTTGGTGGGACAACAATTGGAGCGGTTCTTACCCAAGAGGGCAAGCCAATTACATCCTTTAGTGAGAATTCTATGTATGATCAAGAATTCTATGCCATTGATAGCATTATTGTTAGTTTTTATTGCAGCTGAGATATGATCTAATGCTTCTACAATTATGCACAATTTACTCATTCAATTTGTAAACATAGATACAGTGAGATGCATAACTTTACCACAGTGAAACATAAATAAAATTGAGCAATTTGATCATGCATAGTACACAACATGTTAGCCCCAAATTTGAACTCTTAATTTGCCCTTCAATAAGAAATATAGGGCTCCCGTACCAGGAAATTATCCCTTTTACATTCACAATAAAAATCCAATACACTAGGACAAACCTAGGCCTAGGATGAGTTTTTCCAGCCTATATGTGCCCTTATGTTTCCTGTTGTTACCACTTATAACAACCCTTGAAACTGTTGTAATTGTCATTTCTCTATTGTCCAAGGTATGTTGTAGATGTCCCTTGCTTCCATCAACCTTGAATTAACTGTATCATCCTATACCAGCCTTATATCAAATATGCCCATCTCCTCCAAGGTTTGTTCTTTGTTGCTGACCACCTGTAATTGCCACACAATTTCCTTATAGGAATGTGATTGTACTCCTCTTTCAATATGGTCCTTCTTCTCTAATGTCAGCCCTTATCCCTTGTTGTGATTGCCTCAATTAGGCCTACAAATGAGGCTAGGCTTGCTCATCAAGCCTGTGGCTACCCTGTCTTGGACAATCGACCCTCCTCCTATGGCTCAGCCTCTTCTTCCAACCAGCTCAACTCCTCCTCAAGGGAAAAAACATTATGTATCCTAATCGACCTCTTCTGTGAATATACCTACCCAATAACAAGAGAAATTGCCATAAAAAATTAGGCCTAACATCCTCTCTCCATTGTTGGTAGAAGACTCCTAAAATCGCAAAAAATTCCAGACCTCCTTCTCATCCTTGTCTCCTTCACATTGTTTTGTCACAATGACTTGATTGCTTATATATACAAGTCCAAGGGGTGTGTCAAAATCCCCTCCACAAAGTCAACGCAAAAATATACTTTCTTATGGGTGTGAAACCCCATCACAAGCCCACAAAGCCCATCACAAATCCCATGAGGCCCCAACCTCATTCTAAGGTCGATTTTGATGAAATGAAAGGAAACACTAGTGCCAATGAAAATTCCCACGTGCCTGGCACCTTGGCCTCTAATGGGAATACCTCCCAAAGATACAAAATCAATACTCACTCTTAGTGATGGAGGTATCCCATGCTCCATCATCTGGATGCACTATTGTCGCACACAATAGATATAGCTATGAATCTGCCACCCCATCTATCCTCTAATAGCCCATACTGGCTACTCCCTCTGTCACTGTGGAAAATGGGTTTGTGAAATGAGAAAAAGTCCTATTATCAAGTCTTTATGACTGGACACATCCTCGGCCATTGAGGAAAAATCTACTTGACTAGTCGCATCCTCGATCATTGAGGCAAAATCTGTCTAATTGGTCGCATCCTCGGTCACTAAGGCAAAATCTGTCTGACTGGTCGCATCCTCGGTCAATGAGGAAATTTTTTTCTAACTAGTCACATCCTTGGGCACTGAGGAAAAATCTATTTGATTGGTCGCATCCTCGGTCATTGAGGCAAAATCTGTCTAATTGGTCACATCCTCGGTCACTAAGGACAATCCTATTTTCCAAGCTACCTTACTATCTACTTCCTCTATGACTGAATAAATTCCTATCTTGTGATTGGTTTCCTCCTCTATCATTGTAGCAAAATCTCTTGAATCAATTGGATCCATTGTGGAAGGTACATATATCTCAAAAGCCTCCTGCTCCTACATCTCCTGTCTGACCTTCTCAACCCATGACACCTATCTGGTAGTCCTGGAAGATGTCTTTCTCCCATTTCAACATGAGGGGGAACTCCCTCTAGATGACCATCTCTCCCTCTGAGCCAACTGACTCTCCCTAAGATCGGTCTCACTTTGAGATCACATGCACTGTCTGAAACCTGACTCCCTTTGAGTCTGCACACCCTCTAGGGTTGTCTACTCCCTACCCATTATCATTTGCATAGTCTTGGGAGGTTGATCCTTCCTCCTAGATGTTGAGGGCCAAATCCCTATGAACTTTGGATCCCTCTAATATGGTATTGCTAGTGAGGTCATTGCTAGCGGGAAAACCCCCCCTTTAACTACACCAGGGTTCAAGATGTAGACAGAGTGAATAACCATCTAAAAGTCAATAAATTCTCTATACTACCCCAAACATACCAAAACTAATGTAAAGAAATAAAATAAGAGAAGAAATTAGGTAACTATACGTTTGATCCCATGTCTGGTGATGATCTCCTCAAGCTTGGTAGTTCCACTGACTGCACGTCTCCTCCCAAGGTTGACCTGCATCTAAAGATAGGAAAACAAGGACTACAAG
Source organism: Picea engelmannii (assembly GCA_009831015.1). NCBI lineage: Eukaryota > Viridiplantae > Streptophyta > Pinopsida > Pinales > Pinaceae > Picea > Picea engelmannii. Next base: position 62,323 of record ML811785.1, read on the forward strand.
TATGATATTCTATTCATGATTTAGGGTTAGATATTAAATACTAAGTAGAAATCAATGAAAATACTCAAAAGATCATCATTTGGGACAAGAAAATGTGCTCTTTTATTCATCATACAAAGATTACAGCTTAAAAATCTATGTCGGCCATCGTTCCGCAAACCTGGTATGGGATCCTCTTTACCATGCTCCAAGTGAATCTTGACTGGACTTCTTCTCTAAACATTCTAATCACCTCAATGGAATGGAATGGGTTGAATGGAGGAAGAAGTGGTTGATGAGGGAATGCTGAGGTAATATCTCACAAAGGCAACAAAATCTTGGGCAAGGAGGGGAAGTGAAATTGGGCAAAGTTTCACTGTTCTTATGCTTGGATTTGAAATGAGACCCCAACACCTCCTTTTATGTGCCAAAAGTATGGTTATTCAGTTGGATGGAGGGATATAGAAGGTGGATTAGTTGGGAAACTTCCAATAACCCGTGAATTTCAACGAATTCCTTGCAACTTTTGTAAGCATACGCAGGATGTAATGGTGCAACAATCGTATGTATGTTAGTTGTAGTGGTGTAGTAATCATATGTACGCGGGATGTAATGGTGCAGGGCACATACATATTCTAAAAAATAGGATTTTAAGAAGAGATTCTCAACAATTCTTTGGCAAAATATGCAAGTAAGAGGGCCAAGGCCATGTATACATGAGTAGGGAATTTTAGGGCTATAAAAGTCACATGCCTCACTATTGATGGAGCCACCTGCTCCTCTTTCTTTGTTTCTCTACTCCTACTAGCCATAAAACCCATAGGCTATGACCCTTCAGCCTATATAGGTTTCCTTGCCTAACTCCAAGAACCAAACCACTGTTGATCTGAATCTAGTTTGTATGGGCACAAGCATTACCTATCCATATCGAAACAATACACGATATCTCTTCCCCTCAACCGATGACACTGATAGGACACTCATCTTGAGTTCTAACACCCATAACACATTCAACACCCTCAATATCTCTTATGAATCCAATCGAAATGATATTGTATTGGATCCTCATACTGAATGCTTGGCTCTCGTACCAATCTCCACACACAAATCTGGCCAGTCTTTGTGAGAGTGTCAAACAACTCTCATGCACATGTCATATGGAAAGATGTTTTGTTGTCCACCAACCAAGTATCCCTGCTAGATATTACTCCTGAAAGGATGGAGACCAACAATATCTCCCTCTGGAACATGTTTGCAACATCATCAACCTATATTGTTGGTGCCTTCTTCCTTCTTCCTCTTCCCCTCTAGAGTGGACACTGTGAAGCATAGTGACCAAAGTCATGACACTCAAAACATCTAATCTTGCTAATATATTTCTTCCTTTTCGACTCTGGAGATGCTTCTCTCTAGGGAGAAGCTCTTCTACCTAGCTAACCTCTTCATCCCCTCCTAGTGCAGGTTGCAAGGGCTTGGTTCTCATCACTGCTACTCCACCATACCATCCAAATTCTCCCTGGACACCAATCAGGTCTTCTCTTGGATACAATCAGTCCATATTCTATAAAAGGTGGGAAATTTCTCTCATGCACATATCCCCTACATGAATGGTTCCCAAGACTTGGGAAGATGTCTCAATGCCACATTCAACAACTCAACATCCTGCATTGTCTCATGGATGACTATAAGATGATCTCATATCTCATTAATCTTCATAAGGTCATTGACAACTTTATCCTCACTAATCATCCCGACAATCTGAAGTTGTTGCTTCAAGTGTAGCATCCTGTCAGTATTCTTGTTTTGGTAAAGACCCACCAAGGAATCATGCATATCCTTGGTAATTACTTTCTCAACAAAATGAGGAATCAAGTGGTCCTTCACAGACTCTGGAAATACCCCCTTGGCCTTCACTTCCTTCTTCTTGTGAGTTGTCAACTCCTATGGACCGGTAGGCGCTGCAACCACACTCTCATCATACTCCTTGAGGTCATTTTCTTCCAACAGAAGGAGAACCCTTACTTTCCAATCCCTGAAGTTTGTTTCCCCTTTCAACCTATCCTCAAGCTTCAATGTGTTCACCATCTTGACCTACCCGAAACAAGAACAAAGACCAAAACAAGAGCAACACTCTTCTAGTGTTGTAGTAAAAAATATGACTTAATATGATCCCCTTCTTTCTTCAAACCTTTAGCTCTTATACCATGTTAGTTTTTACTGTAGCTTAGATCTGATCTAACACTTACATAGTTATGCACAATTCACTCATTCAAACTATAAACATAGATACATTGAGATGCCTAACTTTACCACAACGGAACATAAACAAAATTGAGCAATTTGATCATGCACAACACACAAAATGTCATCCCCAAAGTTGATCTCTTAATTTGTCCTTCAATAAGAAATCTAGGGCTCCTGTACCAGGGAAATTGTCCCTTTTACATTCACAATAAAAATCCAATACACTAGGAAAAAACTGGGCCTAGGTTGAGTTCTTCCAGCTTACCTGTGCCTTTCAATTTCCTATTGTTACCACCTGTAACAGCCCTTGAAATTGTTGTACCTGTCCTTTCTTCGTTGTCCAAGGTTTGTTGTATTTATCCCTTGTTGCCAACAACCTTGACATGACTATACCAGCCTGTACCAACCTTATATCAGATATGCCCAGCTCCTCCAAGGTTTGTTCCTTGTTGCCGACCACATGTGGCTACCACACAATTTCCCTACATGCCTGTGGCCTTACTCCTCTTACAGTTTCGGCTTTCTTCACTACTGCCAACCCTTATCCCTTATTGTGGATGCCTCAATTAGGCTTGCAACTGAGGCTAGGCTTGCTCCTCAAGCCTGTGCCTACCTTGTCTTGGACAATCGGCCCTCCTCCTAGGGCTTGGCCTCTTCTTCTAGCCAACTCGGTTCCTCCTTAAGGGATAAAAACACTTGCGGTCTACTTGGACTCTTCCATGAAGATATCTTCCCAATAACAAGAGAAAATACCATAGAAAAATGAGGCCTAACAACCTCTCTCCATTGCTGGTAGAAGACTCCTAAAACCGCAGAAAATTTCAGACCTCCTTCTCATCCATGTCTCCTTCACATTCTTTTTTCACAATGACTTTATCTCTTATATATACAAGTCCAAGGAGTGTGTCAAAAGCCCCTTCACAAAGTCAACACAAAAACAAACTTTCTTGTGGGTGTGAAACCCCATCACAAGCCCATAAAGCCCATCACAAAGCCTATGAGGCCCCAACCTCATTCCAAGGCCAATTTTGACGAAACAAAAGGCAAAACTGGTGCCAACGAAAATTCCCACATGCATGGCACCTTGGCCTCTAGTGGGAATACCTCCCAAAGCTACAAAATCAACAATTACAATATATAAACAACCAAGAAAATTTAAATTAGAGACCCATGAAGTGGGTGAAATTATTTCAAAGTTCTCATTTGTTCTAAAACATAGGCCCAGGAGATCCATTAGGGTTGTTGATGCATTGAGCACAAGGGTGACATTATTGACTACTATGATAGTGGAAATGGTAGTACTTGAGGAAACACAAACGAAATTGATGTAGATTTTGTTGAACCTTGGAAATCCAGCTAGGAACAATGGATAGGTGACCAAACTCCATTCTTGGATTACTTTCTCAAAGAAGGATTCTTTTTTAGAAATTAACATCAATGTAGTCCAAGAGGGTTAGTGAGAGAAAACCTTATTCAATATCTACACAATGGTGGGTTGAGCGGGCATTTTGGCATGGGAAGGCCCATGCATTAGTTGAAAAGTGCTACTATTGGCTTGGGATTGCCAAGAACATGAATAAGTGGGTTGACAATTACAAAATTTATCAACATAAGGGAAGAAGTCAAAATATCGGATTGTACACACCATCGACAATATCAAAAGCACCATGGGAAAATATTAGCATGGAATTCTTGTTGGGATTGCAAAGAGCCCAATGATGTAATAATTCTATCTTCATTGTTCTTACCAAATCTCAGGATAGGAATGAACAGTTGCAAACTCAAGTCCTCAAGTCCTGTGATTTGGTTATTAGTGATGAAATATGTCGCCACATAGAAGCCTAGATTGATCTTTTTTCTGTATTCTCCATAAAATCCTTCCAAACCTACCTCCAGAAGATGGTGCTCCAAAATTAGAAAATTAGACATCAACTTCGAATTCCACCTTTAACCTTGAAAAGTGAGAGGATTTCAAACCTAAAAAAAAAGAAAGAATTCGAGGCAGGGTAAGTGCAATTCTGTCTATGGCATACCATGTAATGAAGTAGTTGAATCATGATGTAGAGTAGCAAATTAATTTTTAAAGAGTGCTTTATGGAAATTCTATCTAAAATATACAGCCCAAAACGTTAAAGTGATAATTCTTTATTTATACAAAATTCTCAACAAAAAACTTATCATTTCAATGTTCCTTACAATCTTTATGAGGATTGTAAAGTGACAATGATGTGGTAGTTGTTCCCTCAATTACCACACTATCTAAAGGGGCAGTAATGTGAGTTTTTTCTATATCTAAAGGGTGGAAATATTGTAACAGTTTTTTCAGTGGCACTAAAGTGAAAATAATATAACAGTTTTTTTCAGTGGCAGTAATGTGAGTCTTTTTCCATATTCAAAGTAGCAGTTTTTTCCATCAACTACCACACCTTCTGCAAAGTGGAAACAACTACCACAGCTTCTGCAAAGTGGAAATTCTTAATAATAAAGAATAATTTTCAAAAAGTCAAGATTGAAACTTTATTTTTGTCATTTGTGTATCCATGCACTTTATATAAAGTCTACTGGATTTGTTGATACAGGAATTTACATTGACAAAATTGACACTGTTAACATTCATGAATCATAAAGTCCTTGATACAGTCATGATTGATGGAAACGGTCGTTACATTATGACTAATTAGTAAGGGGTGGTTCTTTTGGTTTTTAATATAAAAGGTGTAAGATTTAAATGTTATATTAATTTTTTTTTTAAATATTATAGATATTATGATAACTATAGATTAATTTTTTTTGTTTATTAAATAAAGTTATAAAGTTTTGAAATAGTAAAAAAAAATTAAATTGAAATTTAATAATTATAAATGTAAAGTATTTTAAAGGAATGTTTTTTTATTTTTTATTTTTAATATTGTAAAAATAAATATTTTTTTTTTTACATTTTTATGTTTATTATAGAATCCAATATTATTATGATTGTAGATGATGAGAACTTTTTTTTTTTTAATTATTAATGTTTTTCTTTACTATAAATCTAATAAAAAGATAATTTTCATCTTTTATTTTTTTTTTATAATTTTCTTATAATATATTATTTTTTTATTATTTTCAATTTCTTTATTACAATATAACTTTTCTTTTTTTTAAATTGTGATTTCTTTATTACAACATAACTTTTCTTTTTTTTTTAATTGTGATTGTACTTTTAATAGTATCAGTATTACTAAAAGAGATCTCCTTTTTTTTCCTTTTATGGTTTAGACAAATTTGAGTCATTTTCCACCCACTCTCTAGTGACTTTTAATAGTGATGGAAGGAAAGAAGTTTGTGCATGTATGTTATACCTTTGATCATAGTCTTATTGTCAATAGGGAAAGCCTAATATCCAATAAAAAGTTTGGATAAGACTTTTGTTTTTAATTTTAAAATTATTAATAATAAAACATTTTTGAATTTGCTGAAATTTTTTTAAATTTTTTTTTAAAATGTTACAATTTAGAATTTCAAAAATATATAAAATATAAAATCATGAGAGTAACAACAAGTATATGTAAAAGAAATTTTTTTTTCACAATCAAAATTTTAATTTTTAATTCTTGTTTTAAAATTTAAAATAGGTTTTCCAATCTTCATTAATTTTTCTTTCTATATTATAGTTCCAATTGAATTTGTGATGAAAGCTAACTCCAAAATATTTGTAAAAAAAAAATCATCTTTCTATATTATAGTTCCAATTGAATTTGTGATGAAAGCTAACTCCAAAATATTTGTAAAAAAAAAATCATCCAACATTTTTTAATAATGACTATTCTAGTTGAAGTAGTGTTAACCTAACTTGTTTTTCTCCAAACATGCCTCTAATTTATGAATATAAAAAATAAAAATAAAGACATAAAAAATCCTTAATTTTTATATTGCAATTAGTTTATTGTACAATTATTTTTTTATACAACCTTATGGTGATATCACTCAACCCAAAATCATCTTTACATCTTTGAATTTTTTCCATATATTACTTTTTTAATACAATTGTATGGTAAGAGCACTAAGTTTGAATTTAAAGATGTACAAATGGAAATCAAAATGAAAAATAGATAAGATATGATATGTTTAAGTTAAAGGGGTTAACTTAATTGGTTGTCATTAATTTTATTGGGTATTTGGATTGGTTCTCATTAATGTTGTTGGACATTTGGTTAGTTCCATATTAACATGTGTCTAGTTAATATTTACATCTCTTAAATTATTTAAGAGAAATATCATACATGAATATAAGGAGGCATCTTTTAGAATTAAAAAAATTGCATCGATTTTATAACATATCAAGTTTAAATCAATTGGCAAATCAAACATAATCGAAACTTATATATGTTACTAATGATGTCTTGTCCCAAAATTATATATATTATGAATTTAATCTCTATTGATTTTAAGATGTTTTGAACAACATGATATTAATATGTTGTTGGTATTTTATTAGATTTAATAAATTTATGAAAAGTAAATATATTATTAATAAAATTTGAATTTGGGTGAGAAAGATAACAATATATCCTCTTAATTACTCAAATTAAACCATATATATATATATATATATATATATAATTCCCTTGGATGGAGTGGTGATAGATGGGGCTTGGGCCACACATGTGGCGAGTTCAGTCATCGTCTTGTAGAGTTATGAGAATTTATGGACAAGAGTTGTCTAAGTTGGTTTGGAATTATAAGAGAATTATGAAGAGGGAGGAACATGACCTCCCATCCCCCTCGCAAATATTATGAAGGGCATGGACTTGAGGTTAGGTAGAAGGTACAAGAGTGACTCATGGATTCGAAAAATGGATTATAGCAACCTAAAACTAGGATCTCACATGATGGGAAGGACTCTCAGGCCTTGTCAAAACATTAAGGTGCATGGTAAGAGGATCGGGTGGGAAATCATGGCACATGGTGGAGTTGGTTGTTATCAACATAGTAGGAAGGCTCACTAGAGTGTTTCTCTAGGGGACACGACTTGAGGTTCCAGTTTGGTGTTCGCTCATTTCACTAAGGGAATTGTGGGTGTCTTAGATCTATCATTTCGACAATGCATTTTTTTGTGGGTGATTCTTCTCCTGGGTAGTCTCTCAGATTTCCTTTATGTAGGGGAGATTTTTTTTTGGGGGGGGCATAGAGATTGTGGGAGTTTTTCATGGCTTTCCCTTCATGTAGTCGAATTGTGGGTCGAGTGCATTGTGTTGGTCAGAATGTGTGGGATTTTAAAGGTTAAGGAGAGAGATTGCCTCCTCGGAGTTCCTCCTTGAGGTATTACAATTACCTCGAAGATTCTGGTGTTGAAGTAATCCCTAGTGTTTCAACTTTTTTATTTTTCCAAGAATTCTCCCTATGGGTGTTTTTGGTCTAGGACATTGTTATAACTTCCCATAGCGTAGGGGGGATTTCGATGGGGATCCTTGGGGATTGTGATATTTTGTCATGACTTTCCTTTATGATGGTTGAATTGATGTTTGAGTGGGTAGTTTCAATCAGACAGGGTGATTCTCTTGAGTTTATAGTAGAGAGACGACCTCCTTGAAGCTCCCCCCGTGGTATCATAGTTATATTGAAGTCTCGGGTGAAAATTACCCTCACCTAAAGGAGCCTCAATATCACCTGAGGGCATTTTTCCAACAAAACAAAGGATCCTGAGACTTATTTTCAGAAGGAGAAGTCAACATCTATAGCATCCTCACTGATAATTCCATGGTGGACAAGAGTCTTATTGACCTACCTGAATCCTGTAGATTTTAACCTTGTACAATTAATTACTGCAAACATATTCTTAATAAAAAAGAAAAGATGCAATGGAACACACACACACACACACACACACACACACACACACACACACACACACACACACACACACACACATTAAACAAATATTTTACCCTGGAAACCCAAACTAGGAAAACCAACAACCTATTTAGAGCCGCATCTCTAATCTTCTGTTAATCATATCTTAATTGTTTACAACACAATACATATAGGATCCCATGGAATCCAAAACCCCTAATCCATTGACCTGGATTAGTCAACAACCATAATTACTTAATCGGAATTAGAAAACCATTCACGAAAACCATGTGCCAAAAAACCACCAAAAAATGGACACAAAAAACGCCAAATTTTTTTGGGGGGGTGTTTCCCCTAAACCCCCATGCAGGGGGGACTCCTGCCCCATTGGAACCCCCTTGTGACCCCTTGGGTAGGGGGGGGGCTAGCACATTCCCCCCTCTAACTCCCCCATGCATTCGACACAACACAAAAATTAGATCTAGTCGTGGAAATAATATAACACATACCCAACATTCTTCCACTTGTTGTTTTCTTTCCATACTGGGGGTTACAATGTTACATAGTCAACCATCCAAGGAAACAATTCCCATAGATCCTCTACCCCAAGATAACTTCTCAATGCTCATATATTTTGTTAATGAATCTGCAACATTCTTCAAAGTGTCCACCTTCATCAACAAGACCTTTTTTTCTTCAACCATTTCTCTCACAAAGTGATATTGAACATAAATATGATTTTCCTTTAAATGATAAGTCAAGTTCTTTGCCAGGAAGATTGCACTCTGATTGTCGCTCCTTACATCTTGTTATACCAACCCAATACTTGAAAACAATCTTTGTAACCATATTGCTTCCTTGCTTGCATGAGTGGTTGCCATGTATTCAGCTTCTATAGTTGAGAGTGCCACTACAAACTGTTTTTTGCTCATCCAACTGATTTCTCCTCCACATAGGTTAAACACATACCCACTAGATATTTTTTGATCCAGATATCTAGCCCAATCTGCATCAACAAATCCATGTATGTCCAATATTGGTCTTCCTTGGTAGCATAATCCATAACTAGTAGTGTCATGCAAATACCCGAAAACCCTCTTTACTATTGTACAACGCTCCTTCCCTGGTTTTGAAATATACATGCTCAAAACTCCCACTACATGTGCAATGTTCGGTCTAGTACAGATCATTACATACATCAAACTGCCAACTACACTAGTATATGGAACACGTGACATGTCCTCTTCCTCTTCCCATGTCTTGGGACACTGATCCATAGATAACTTTACACCTATTGGAATAGGGACCTTCACCGATTTACATTACTGCATATTAAACATCTGCAATATTGTCTCGACATGTTTTCTCTAATTTAACCAGAGTTTCCTATTTTCCTGGTCTCTTTTAATTTCCATGCCCAAAATGGAATTTGCAACACCAAGATTCTTCATGTCAAAGTTAGAGGACAATTGAGTTTTCACATCCTAGATAATCTCCTTGTCATTTTCCATCAGCAACATATCATCCACATACAAGACCAAATAAATAAGATGATCAATGATTAATTTGAAATACACACAATGATCCAATTTTCTCTTTGTGAAGCCAAGTCCCAACATACAAGTATCAAATTTTTGATACCACATCCTTGGTGATTACTTTAACCCATATAGGGATTTTTTCAACTTGCATACAAACTCCTTCTTTCCCTTCACAACAAAGTCTTATGGATTCTTTATGTATATTTATTCTTCAAGATCCCCATGTAGGAATGTTGTCTTCACATCCATCTATTCTACTTCAAAATCAACCACAGTGACAACAAATAAAAGGAATCTAATTGAAATTAACTTGGCAAGAGGAGAAAAAATCTCACCAAAGTCAATTTGTTATGACCCAAGGGGGGGCATATATATGGCTAAATGTATATGATATGGGCCTAAATGTACATGTAATGTGTAAATACATAATTAATAGGGTCAGCCTAGTGATAAAGGTGCCTCATGTGCAAGTGTGAATAGCTATATATAAGAGATCGTGTATTCATTATTGTGATGTGAACTGTGAAGTATGAAAGGTATTTGGTTATTTGGAGGGGGTTCTCCTATTCTTTAAGGAGTTATTGTGTAACTTATCTATATTGGAGTTGTGCTCCACGTTGACATTTTGTACCATTATATTTGGCATGTACATCCTCTAGATGGAGTTCAACTTCTTCAAGTATCTTATGTTGACCTTCTTGAATCTTGTCTTCTTTCTCCTTTTGAAGCTGCAATGTGATCCCATCTAACAAAATTTGACGTCCTTCTTCAATTCTGACTTGTATTTCTAATTTTACCTCATCTATATTTAAGTATTTCTCAACCTTCTTGAAAATTTCTTCTTGCAGTCTTTTTGTAGATTCTTCATCCAAGATTTGTCTTTCTTCTTTATTTTGATAATTATTCTTTTCTTCTTTCAATCTCTTAACCTCATCCAATAGTTTTTTATTATGGCTTCGTAATCTACATATCTATTCATCTTTATTTTTCAAATCTTCTCTTGACTCATAGGTATTAAATGTTTGACATCAAGGTATTTATTGGTGTGCAACTTCCCTTACATGGCATTAAATGTGTTGCAGCAGTAGGGTGTTTATTGCTCGCCATTGACTATTAAATTCAATGATATGTAATTTAACTTACAGAGCAGGATGTTTATTGCTTGTTACAAAATTGACTCTATCAATATTGAATGATAAGTGAGTGTTACAATCATGATCAATTGAAACGATGATTACATTAATGAAATGATAATTGGTGTTTTAGCTTTTTACATAGAATATATTGTAATCATTGAAAGTCGAATTAGTTTGACTTTCAAAAAAAAAAAAATTAATTAATTTTAAAATTTAAAATTTAATTTTATAATTAAATGATGTGTGTGATTTAGCTAATTTTATTTGGTTTTACATGAACGCTCAGATGGAAAAACTGATAATGATTTATTGATTTATAAAATAAGAAGTAAAAATAAATCTCTATTCACCATTTATTATGAGTCTTGGTTACTTGTCGTCCACCACTAATATGATATCATGTGTTGCAAAGTATGAGCAACCTTGAAAGTGATGAGCATGACTTATTTATCTTGAAAGTGATAGGCATGACTTCTTTTATAATTATGAGTCTTGATTACTTATCATCCACCACTAATATGATATCATATGTTGCAAAGGATGAGCAATCTTGAAAGTGATGGGCATGACTTCTTTATCTTGATAATATGATATCATATGTTGCAAAGGATGAGCAATCTTGAAAGTGATGGACATAACTTATTTATCTTGAAAGTGATAGGCATGAATTTTTTATCTTAAAAGTGATAGGCATGACTTCTTTATCAATCACTTATAGTAGTCACACCCATTTATTGTGAACCATATTCTTCTCTTCTTTTTACATGAAACCCTACACCAATTCCATTAACACTGTCCATTTCATATAATATATATGATAGATATAATCGAATGACTCACCATAAAAATTCCATATAATTTTATCTTGAAAGTGATAGGCATGAATTTTTTATCTTAAAAGTGATAGGCATGACTTCTTTATCAATCACTTATAGTAGTCACACCCATTTATTGTGAACCATATTCTTCTCTTCTTTTTACATGAAACCCTACACCAATTCCATTAACACTGTCCATTTCATATAATATATATGATAGATATAATCGAATGACTCACCATAAAAATTCCATAATTGACTTTAGTTTTCTTACCATACTCTAAAGAAGTTAGAACTAGACATGATTCATATTCTAGAAAGATGTAGACAACATGAGATATGCCAAAGAAATTTTGGTTCCCATTTTTATATCTCATTCCAAATCCAAAGTAGTACTCAGCATAAATGACTATCATGTCTTAGCATTTATTTATGTTTCTTCCCACATCTCATAGGATGAGATAGTATTCAACATTAATGACTATGCTATCTTGGATTTATTTGTGCTCCTTCCCACATCTCATAGAATTTATTTATGCTCCTTCACACATCTCATAGGATGAGATACTTTTTAAATCAACACTTAGAGAATACAAAATTTACATTGGTCTATCATAAAAGAAGTGCCTCGCAGTGTAAATGAGGAAGTTTAGTCGATATGTTTGTGTAATTATGTTTCTTTGAAGTTATAATTTAGTATCTCTATAAACATGTAGATAAATTATATGGCTAATCTTTACAAATTCATAAAAAATTATTACAATTTGTTACTATTTCAAATTATGTAACTATCTCATCTATCATATAAAATATTGAAACAACTAGATTGAAGTTGTGAGTATAGGGTGGTTGTCATGATGAATGTTTTCCTTTACTAAAATCATTTCAGAGGAAAAATAAAAATCTCTTCCATTTCATTCCCCCTCACTATACATGGTTATATGTATAGATAAACATGTAAGAAAAACATTATTAGATCTAATTTCTTAATGATCATATGTTGCAAAAGCTTCCATAATTATTTCCAATCCCATAGTCTCGCATTAATTAATGGAAAATGCATATAACCTCAAACTCGTGTTGCAATTACCATTATTGTTATTAAAATACGTATGATCCTTCATCTTCAAAACTCATGTTGCACTTACCAATATTCTTATTCATAGATGTATGATCCTTCATCTTGAAACAATTTGATGTAGACTAGAAATAAAAAAGGCTCAAAAAACATGTATTTTGCACTCCATGGTTGAAACACTGAGAGCGACGAAGCCACATACCTACTCCTTGCTCAACATGCCTTCTTGAGGATGCATGGATATGTTATGTATTTTTGAGCCAAACAACGCTGCAATATTTTTTATTATTACAACATAATAAAAAGGCTCAAAAAACATGTCTTCTGCACTCCATGGTTGAAACACTGAGAGTGATGGAGACCCATGCCTACTCCTTGCTCAACATGCCTTCTTGAGGATGCCCGGATATGTTATGTATTTTTGAGCCAAACAATGTTGTAATATTTGCTATCCCTTTGTTATTGTTCCTATCCTTTTGGCTTTACGTTATTCTTAGTGAGTGTTACATGATGAGTAACAACTATTCATTAGAGACCCTTATGAGTAGAGCCTTATGCATGTAACATGGTTATTCTTCCAAAAAGTTCATTGTAAATGAAAATGAGGGTTATATATATATATATAATTTTTTTGGTTCATTATCAACAGTGATTAGGTTTTGGATTAATTAAGTGTGGTGATGCAATTTTCTTTTTGCAAAAACATATTAGACAAAAAATTAAGAATTTGTAATCCTCACATAAAATGCACAATATCTTATAAGTACGTAAGAAACCCTAGTTGATAAGATTAAAATTACAAGTGTTCCTGGTGAAAATGGAAGACATATAGAAACACTATCATTTTTGGCACCGTTGTCGAGGAGGTGTCAATGGTGCAATAGTACTTGTTGTATTGGTTTTAGATGACATGTGGTATTGAGATCTACATAGATGATTGTTGACTACGTTCACTAGAAGATCTCATACGTAGTGATTTGTATTTAATTTAGATCATATAGATGCATGCATTAAATTAGAATATTTTTGTGGTGCAGTAAGAACCACCCACAATACTAATCTCTTTTGTAGGAAGTTTGGTGAGAGGAAGAAAGCATTACTAAAGAGGATTCCACTAGGGAAGGATTCAAGGGGATGTAGAAACCTGCAAGCTTGTGTTTAGATTGATTAACAGGTATGTGGTGAATCTTCATTATTTCCATCAATAATGTGTAGCATCTTGGGTTGATTGAGTTATTAATTTCATTTTATTCTCATCTTAGTCCAACCCTATTCATGCTTTCCTACACTCTTCATATCCATATTTTATTCTTTTCACTCTTCTCTTTCCACCTTCTCCATTTTATCTTTCTTTCCCTTTTGCCTTCGTAATTTTCTTCTCTAGTCTTTCGTTCTCTCTACATGTTGCCTTTTGTTATGATCCAATGCCTTCTTTTCTTCATTCTCACTCTCTTTTCCTCCCTCGAATCTCCTACCTTTTTCTTACCATCTTCTCTCCTTCATTCTTTTCGCTTTTATCTTCTTCTTTATGCCATTATCATTTCCTTCCTTATCTTCTTTATGTAGTATCATCTCCTTTCCCCCTCCCTTTCTATCCATTAAACCATGATCCTTTTTCATTTTAGACCCTTTACAACCCTTGATTCTTCATCATTGACTACCTCTACCCCACACATAGACTCTTTGATCTTAGGCATAGTAAAAAATAGACATTACTTAATGACCTGACGATAGTGGTATTCCTTTATCAAATATTCAATCCATCATCATACAAGAATCACAATTTCGTGAACAAAATGTGGAAAATATTTCATCAATAATGAGACACTCTGTGGACTCTCTAGAGTTTCCACGGTGGATATGTTAGGATCTCATTACATCAATCTCATATTTTATATAATGGGACACTTTTTGGACTCTCTTGAGTTTCCACGATGGTTATGTCAAGATCACATTACCATCATCCCACATTTTGAATTAAATGTTTGATTTTATTCTTGCTTTATGTATTTTTGCATTTTTTACAAATCTTATGTAGGTTAATCTAGGAACTAGGTGTTTGAAATTTTTGGTATATGGATGCAATACATTGAAAACTATACACCTAAAACAATTCACAAAAACCCATATCACCATTTGGAAGAAATAGCTTATTGATCAGACTCTTGTGGCATCTGGGATCAATGACCTTACTAAGAACTAAGTTGGGACAATCAATTTTTGGTATAACAAATGGATATATCTTCAAATATGTTTCTAGGATATATTCTCCTATGAAGATAGCTTACAACCCACCTTGAATCATGTCATTTTGATATTGTATGAGAAAGTTATGCTCTAAATACTAACTTCCTATCATAAATATGCATTGTTGAAACTCTATTTCCTAGGTTGTTCATTGGTATATTTGACTCATCAATTATTCAAGTTTGAAAAACATGTTTCTATTGGAGGCACCTACATGAATTTACTTTCATATCCATTTAGAATCAAGTCAATTTTCCATTTGAAGAAAAAAATTATACCCAAAATCGTTACTATTTGTCTAGGTTGGAAATAAAAAACAACTATGTCATGAAGGTTGCTCCTCCACAAGGTTGACATGTCATTTCAAATCACTTTCAAAACATATTTCTACTAGATATATCCCTATGAATCTAATTTAATCTAGCTTTGGAATCACTCCAATTGGACATCAAATGAAAAAAGTATGCTCGAAACATTATTGAGTAGTCAAGGCTAGCCACCACTCGACAGGTAAAAAGACGAAAGTTACTTTTAGATATGTTTTACATGCACCATTCACAATATTTTTTTATATTTCTTGGAAGAATAAAGTATGGACACCTCTCTTCTTCCATGATCTCACCTTTTATTGCAGATAAGTGCTAATTTGTTTTTTGCAGATAGAAGAAGGATTACAAAGGTCAATCCATGAATGAGTGATTTTTGAAGACTGATATTTTTGAAAAGGGGGCATGTCACCATGACATACAATTGAAATAAGTACAATATCGTGTTATTATGAGTCCTTGAATGACCCATGTCGAATTTCAAGTTCCTAAGAGCTTGCTACCAAATTGTTCTAGCTATTGACTGACAACAACAAGACTTTTCATAAAAGTTGCAAAGGGATAGAGACCAAGACAAATGAAGAATTTATTTGAAGATCACATGAAGACTGATGTTACCAAAGTCAAGTCCCATTGCTACATCAACAAATCCATTTCTACAGAAGACCCTTCAAGAAGACCTAATGTTCATCATACTCATTCACTAGCACCGCGGTAAGCCCATGCATTTTCTTCTTCTCAACATAGAGATAATTGTCTACTAAAGTTTATGAAGCTTCCTTTTCTTATGTTGCTGACCTTGAAAGCCAATGTTTTGCTCATGATATCCTTTATATAACCATTTCTACCACATCATAACTTCATCCTACTTCTTTCCTCCAAAAGACCTCCATAACTTCTTGCGCCACCCACTCCTAACCCACCCAATAAAGTAACGTGGCCCACTTACAAGGTTGAGATACCTTTCTAGTTTCAATGTTGAATAACGGTTTCCAAGAGTTTGTTTATACCAATCCATCAGAGTTTTCACTACCTTCCTACTACTATTCTTGTCTAAGCACACTTTCTTCATCTTCAAACATTTAAAAATGTGCTACAAATATTGCAATATGTTTCTATTCTTAGCAATACTTCACATATCCACCCTTGCTACAAAAGAAGGAAAAGTAACAAAGCATATCAATGTTGTTACAAAAGAATCAATATCAATAATCTCTTTGGTTGTCACATAAGAACCAATTGCAAGGGGGAAAAGAGAAGAAATAGGTGTTGTCACACAAGAACCAACACTTACTAGCCTTGAGGTTACCACGCAAAAACCAGCCTCAAAAGATCCTACTTTTCCACACAAGAAACAACAGTAAAGAAATCAGTTGAAGAAATTCCCTAAGAGACAAAGATTGTTGCCCCACAAGAATCTATAACATAACAAGATGTTACAAAAGTCATTTTATATCAAAGGTTCAATAAATATATCTCATAACCAAGAGGAAATATTGTTCATAGTCCTTTACACAAATGTTTTCTTTTGCCATGAGATCTTGTGAAGAACCTGCTATATAAAATCAGATACGTGTTGCACAATTCATGAACTTCTTTGGTAGGTGTAGGTATGCTT
>ML811785.1:79461-95066 GCA_009831015.1 Picea engelmannii
GGGGGGGGGGGGACACCATCACCTTTACCTTTCATGACCACACCATCACTTGTCATGCCCATACCATCCCTACCCTTATTCAATCCAAAACCTTCACCACTCAATCTAAACCATGATATCATATTCCTCTACTTCCAACACCTCAGTAAATATTAAAAAAATGAGAAAGACACTAATATTACTACATCAAGCATTGATGTTGCTACACAAGAACCAATATCAAGAAGCCCTATTGTTGCTCCACAAGAAAAAACAATAGAAGGCCTTTCTATTGCTACACAAGAATCAATGGCAAGAGCAGAAGAAGATATGGTTGTTGCTCCACAAGAAACAGTGACAAAAAAAAAAAGTTGACATGGATAAGCGAAATAAACTAGTGGAAAAGAAGAATATGTTCTCATACAACAGGGAAGAAATACACATTTAGAGGTAATGAGTTTTTTATTCATTTCCATGTTTCAATGATGCATATATTGGTTCACATCTTCAAAGATGTTGTGAGTTACAAGTGAATTTAATACCTTGAGTCCATACATTCATAAGGTTGGAAGCAAACAATTGTTTTGAGGTCTCTCTCTCATCAATTAGAAGGGTTTGAGGTATACTATCAGTTGAACATATATTTTACGACAACCTTCATATCAATTTTTGCAACCAACCATATTCATATATTGTATAGGCATGTTCATGAAATTTCGTGAGGACAGTTTGATCGCTCTTATGATGTAAGATTCAACCCTAAATGTACAATGACGATCTTCACATCCTTTCTAATGTATTTTGGATTTTTTTGAAGCTTGTTTAGGGTAAACGAGATAGTCTTATGGAATCAAGAAACAAGGTTTCCAACAATAACCTCATACTCCATGATCAAGCCCTAAAGCCTTGCCCTACAACATATGTGATAGTAACAACAATCTCGAAGCATCTTTATTGTTGTATTGAGGGTGATGACATATGTTCCAAGGGTAGTGAAACTTTGGCTTCTTTCTAGTTTGCATTTAATCTTCCCTTTATGATTGATATAGCTCAATGTTCCTTATATAAGGGCAATTTTATATGAATGGAAACATAAAACCTTGGCTAATGGACTTAGGTTCTTTAAGGAGATGACTCTGATGATATTGAATTGGAGCTTGACAACCCTTATTTATCCTTTGTAGGACTAGCACCAACTTTTCTTATGTAGGCACATATGTATGGAGGGTCGACAATCTTGGAATAAACTTGTTACTCCCACCATTGAAAACAACATATAGTTACCATGGTTAAAATAAATATGTAATTAAGGATTCAAGCAGATTCTATAACAAGCTTGGCATATGAGGCCCATCTTCTCAAGTACTAATTAGAGGCATTTTTTTTTCTTTTCTTTTGGAGCTATATTCATTGAATTGTTCTTCATGTTAACCTCAACGTGATTTCATTAATTCTACTATCATTTGAAGTGATTTAAGGATATTGTTGGGCGAAGAGATTGAAATATTTCCAACATAATTTTTTTATTGTTGAGCATTCAAGGTAAATGGAGAAGTGTTGACAACAAATTTGGTGGGTATGCATTGGAAAAAGAGAAGCATCATTCGATATGTGTCCTTACAGGTTGGTTGATACATAGGTACATGGTTGCACCGAGGACATGCAACATATTTAGTTTGAGGGAGATGATGAGTAGAAAAGTTGCTATCTTTTGGCATCATCTTTTCCTTATTTTTAATCTCTTTTCGTTTACCCATAATATTACATTATCTGATTTTTATGCTCATATGTTGGATTTAGGCTCAAAGTATTTTCCATTACATTTCTTAGTATTTCATTGAATTATGATTAACATTAGGGAGAATTAGTGTATTATGTATTTAGTTTTGAAGTAATGGCTCATATGTGAACAAGTTGTTATATGAATGGGTCCACAAGCTACAAGGTTGAACAAAAATCAAGTTAATGGTGTAAAGCATTTGTAGATCCATGTGTTGGAGATTTAGCATGCCATGGAGGAGTGAATCGACCACCACCAAATATGTAGTTGCTTGGGGAAGACAACAAAACATATATTTACGTGCTCACGAGTGAATATCCATTTCCATTATAGATTTAAATATCTCCCATGCATATACCATGGATCTAGGGATCCCATCACCATTAATAATGATTATGAACTTGTTATTATAAACCACATGACTTATTTTGAATTTGACAATTAGTGGCATTCCAAAATTTGGTGGGAGTTAGCATGAATATTGAAACTATTTATGAGGTTTTGCAACCACTTGAGAATACTCTATCCTCAAGTGGATCTATATTTAGATATTTGTTGTAACCACTTGAGAATATCCTATCCTCGAGTGAATCTATATTCAGATATTTGTTATTTCAATTTCAAGCAAGCTCAAGAATAAAAAAGAGTACCATCTGGATTCCAAGAGGAGGATGCTTAGAGCACACGGTCCAAACTATCATGGCATAAAAGACAAATTCCATGAGAGTTTGTTCCAATATGAATTATAGTTTGGTTTGAGTTATACTTTCGTAGTTTCAATTCGGTGCCCTATTATGGGAGACATAGCTCATTCCATTAGAGAAAAGCATTGTAGAGTTGGGTAATCTTTCATTTTCTAAGTGTGCTTAATTATTTATGCATGTTGATTTCCTTTACAATTAATTCCCTTTTATTAATTCATAGTTTATGCAAGTGCATTTTTTATTTGTAGATTAGTTTTTATCAAAGTTGTCAACAACTAACTCATGCAAGGAGATTTCCTAGTGAGTTCCCATCAAAATAATCAAGTGTTCAAGTATATGAATCATTGCTAAGAGTGATTGGGCTGCAATTTCCTTTTTGTATAAGTATATTAGACAAACTAATGCAAGTTAAGAATTTGTAATCTGTACATACAATGCACAACATCTCATAAGTCTGTAGGGGCGAAAATGGAAGACATATATAAACATTGTCAAACTCCATATAATCTAATGCTTAATTACCACTTGTTCTAACATTAATTGGTCATTGTTCTCCTCAAATGTTTCAGCTTTGTTATTATGTTATTGTTGTTTAGTTTCTATAAAACAATTAATAAATGATTGAATAAATCAATGTTAAACTTGAGTAGTCTAAACCATATGTATCAAATGTAATTTTTTTTTGTAGAGAAGGAAGATAAACACTAAGAAACAAAATGTGGCAATTTAACAAGGTAAAAGATCATTATTTGTTTTTAACATGTAGTGTCCCCAAGGTCGAGCCTCGTTGTAAACCATGTTCTGAAAGGAATTGTAATTATGTTTTATAGGCTAGTGAGCCAAGTTTTTATAAGTTGGAGGCTTATGTGTTGTTAGGCCAGGGAGCCTGAGTGTTGAAGGCCAGGAGCCTGCTATTGTATACGGAATCACGCAAAACAATTAATAAAATATAAACACCGCCATGTGCAGACCGACCACAATGAATGAGTGAAGGGGGACTAATAATACATAAGGTGGGCAAGGAATTAGGGGCTGGAAGGTGGGAAAAGGGGCTAAGTGTTGAGCCTAGGGGCTAAGCCTAGGGGGCTTAAGCCTGGGAATAATATTTTAATATTTTCCCAAAAGCCATGTGCATTTTATGTTTTATCCTAAGTTTCTGGCAAAAGGAGAACATGCAAGGGAGATGCGTGCTGGTGGAACGCATGCAGTTTCATGGGTGACAAGTGTCAACCCTGACACATGCGAATAAAACAGCCAGGGTGAGTCGTGGGAAAGGGTTCCTCCTCCATTCCACCTGGCTACCTGAGTGTGTAGGGAGCGCTGAATAGTACGACCAACCCAACCTCTGCAAGAATACCGCGAGCGTTTCTGAGAGTCGAGAACCCCGTATTGTCTTGGATAGTCCGTGCACATCCTCTATCGGACTGATTGAACCTATGCGTGGAGGCTCTGTTCTGAAGTCAAGACCCTGAACCATTCCACCATTGTTGAACCAGTGGGAAAGCCTGTGTTGTTCTGAAGAGCCGGTCTCACCCTCTGTTCTAAGTCGTGGATTCTATGTCGACCCCTGCAGGAGTCACTCATCACGCATTCCTGTGAACCATCGAGTGAGGCCTCGAGCCATTGTTGAGCCTGTTTGAGAGGTCATGTTTGTATTTCCAGTTGTCTATGGAAACCACACAGAGATGGACTATGCGTGGCTTGATGGCCAGCGCGAGTTGTGACTGAGCCTGTGTGTGATCTCTCTCTAGGTGAGGGAGCTGGATGTTGTTGGAAGAGGTTTCTTCCAGAGAGTGTCCAACACCAGCTTCAGGCTCTGAGACTTCATGATCCGGCTTGTTGCCGAGACCCAGAGAGTGAGGTTAGCACCAATGGACTGTGCTTGTGAAGGTGTATACTCCCAGGCGGAACAGGCATGTGGGGAATGAGAGTCTGATAATAGTGGGCGTAAGATGGCATCCTGGGAAGAATCCTTCCAGATTTTATGTGTTGTTTTCCCTGTAACCTCATCCTAGTCTAGGATTCCTTGCCTAGGGGTGGAGCTTAGTCCCAGCTCGGGGGTGAACCACTGCTGAGCTGATGAGCAGTGTGGTGTAAGGCTAGGAGGTTTGTGGAAGGCCTGCACTTGGTTGGTGGAATCTACCATTGTTAGAAGATAAGTATCTGATTATGCTTTAATCATGTTTTGCATGACTGTGCTGCTTATGTTATCATGATTTCCACTGTGTATATGAATTAGTAGGAAATGCTATTGATTGTTAATTATGGAAGTAACTCATATGAATACTCTGTGTAGAATGTGTTTATTTGTTTAAATGCATGGGATTTATAATACCTGTATGAGTTATTGACGCAGCACGCTTGTCCACCTCGCGTCCCGCTTCCACCAGGACCTTCTCTCCCCTAGGCTCGAAGAGCTAAACTACTCTTCCACTTCCTATCGGAAGCTCTCAGCACCCACAGGATGCTCTGCTTACAGTCTCTCTTGAGTCTATAGGGAAATTGGACCTCGCGTAGTAGCGAGTCCTGTACTCGGGTCTCACAACTCCTGAAAACCCGACGTTTGCCGAAATATCGCCTTCCGCGACCTCGCAAACCTTGACGCCAATATTTGCGGTTCCAACTCACAAACCTACGAGCCCACGATATGCCGATGACACCTGTCGCGAAATCCCTACTGTGGTTGACCTTCTGACACCTGTCCTCCACCACGGGCCTTGATATTGTTGGGAAATCGCGTATCGGGATATCGCGATTTCTCTGGTCATGAGTCTCTCGTCATTGAGAACTCTGAAATGTCGAACCCCGATGCACGTGCGGGCACTCTCCACCATGTCTCCCCCTCCTTGTCGCGCTATCGGGTATCGCGAAATCACAATTTCTAATGCAATTGTTCCATTGTATGCGGAAACCCCGAATCTCCGATTCCCGATTCTTCGGGATCCCCTTCCACGTGTCCCTGCGAAGATCAACGATTGAGATTCTCCGTCGGGGTTTCGAGACTCAAAAGGTCTCAGTTCTCTCGAATTGTAAAACCCCGATGCCTCCAAAATCCCGATGACTCCTTCTCAGCACACTAGGGCTTAAACCCAGTGCAACTTTCCCGTGATCTAAACGGCTGACGGGAAAAACGCCCACTGATCCAACGACTCAACAATCTCTCGAGCTTGGGCTCGGTTGTGACCGTAACCTCCTCGCACTTTCACGAGATCCACCAGCTGACGGATTTTGTCGGTCTTCCCTATGAGATCTTGACCGTCGATTTCTTCCTTCTTAGGGATTTCTTGCACGAACTCTCCTGTGCACCCTTTCTATGGTTCTGAAGGCCCCTCTTCCTCCTAATCTCTCTTCACAGTTTCTCGATCTCTTAGAAAAGAGATTTCTTTGCGTGCGCTCCTTTGCGCTCAATATTCAACATATTTCCCAAGTGTTGACTCTTCCCTTAACCTCTGCACATCTTCTCTCGATCCGACGGTTTACGGGATTTCAGTAAGAGATCTGACGACTGTCGGTTTTCTCCCGCTGTGGCTCCTCCTAAACGTAAATCCCCTCAACGGTCCCGATCCGTTCTTCTACCGATCGGATGGCTATCGCTGCCCCTCCTGAGATTCTACGCTTTCTTCCCTGTACTTGGGAGAATTTCACTCTTTCAAGGGTCTCGCCCTTTGCTGTCTTCCTCCTCTGCGAGCTCCTTGACTTCGAGCCTCACGCGTGCATAAAACGCTACTCGTCCTGAGCTTCTTCTCCTCAACCTTCGGAAATATGACCTCTACCCCCCGTAGAGTCTTCGTGTATATATCATGCGGTCTCTCCTGAGCTTCTTCGAACGCTCAGACCCCTTGAGGGATTTCGTCTTTCCTCCTTCCGGTGGAGAGTTTGACGCCTTCCTGGCTTCCTTCGCTAAAGCAACTGTTCGCTGAGCCTTTCCTGGGTATTCAGCAACCCTGTAGAAATCCTTCAGTGGATTCTTATCTTGAACCCAGAACTCAAAGAGTTCTCTCCACTTCTCCTGTGCCTATCTACGCACAGTTCCTCAATGCCCTCCTGGCGGAGTACCCGCTCAATGCCCTCTCATACAACCATTCTAACTCAAAATGAGATCTAAAATCTCTTTTTACCTGAGGTGCTCTCAGCGCTTACCTCCAGGTCTACCTACTCAAATAAATTACAATCAATGGTTATCTAGTCCAGCGCCTGGGTCTAGATCTCAGCCAATCTTGGCATTAAAGCCGATCATATCTAATGCCTTCTCAAAGACATGGCTTCCATGGCTCACTAGCCTAAGACATTCAATTACATTAAATTCAAATTTGAAATGAGGTTGTGCCTCCATTAAATGTGCGATTTGAACTCGCTGGCGTGGCTGGCTGGCTGGCTGGCTGATGTGGAGAGATGCTCCTGCATCATACTCCACAGCTGCAAAAATCATGAGCTCCTGCTCATGAGCTTCCCTTCTGGGCTATTTAAAATCCTCCCGGATCCCAAACAAATCTGTGGAGTTGTCCATCCGCTCCATCCTTCTGCTGTTGCTGCTTCCGCTGCGCTGCTGCTGCTTCTCTCCTTCTGCCCAGCTTCTCCCTGCTGGTAGTGTCTGTTGACTCTATCATCATCCTTTTGATGTCTTCTATCACTTCATCCAGCTGCTCCACTGGCTGGCTCTGTTGTTGCAGTCTCCTCAGCTGCAAATTTTTTTGGCCATTTGTCAGATCATCATGATCTCCCATGCCATCTCCCTCATCAGTTTCCAACTTTACCTGTTGGATGTGCATACCCTGCACTTTTACCCTTTCCTCCAGGGCTTCAATTTGATTCCACAGATCAACAAAACAAATGTTGTCCGCTTCTTCTTTATCTTCTACTGTAGTGTTTTCAGCTTCTGCGCTAAAAATATCGAGCCACTCCTCGGAATGCTCATTTTTCTCTTCTTCTCCTGCTGCAAACTCCCATATTGCAGTCTCTTCAGTTTCAATGTTGAATGCTTTGAGCCATTCCTCGGAATTCTCACTCTTTTCATCTCCTCTTTCGGTTGTCAGCTCCAATGCTACAGCTTCCTGCTTCTCAGTTCCCTGGCTAAATATGCTGAGACACTCCTCAGAATGCTCACTTTCTTCTTTCATTTGTGCTTGGGCAGATTTCAAAGTCTGCTCCAATTCCTCCTCGACAGTCATCATCAGCTGTGACTGTTCTTCTGTTGTTGCTGCATCTGCAATACAACTTTCTGCCTCCTCCTGGGCACATGGTAGGAATATTGAAATTCCCCCACTCATCACACGGCTCAAATCCTTCTTTGTCAGCTGCATCTGCTAATCCTGATTCACTTTTGAATTTATGAGACTATCAGACAGTCTCCTCTGCCCTGTCAGCTCCTTTGGCTGATTCAAATTCACCTGCTCATCCCTGCCTACCTGGCAATATGGGATGCTTCCGTTGCTTCCCTGGCAGACCATGAGATCAACCGATCCCATCTTCATCAGCACTCCTTGCTGAATTGAACTCTCCTCCGAGTCCATGAGACATTCAGATGGCCTCGTAATTTCATCTCTGCCCACCTGGCAGTTTAATATGCTTCTGCTTCCCACCTGGCAGCCTTCGATACTTCTACTGCACTCCTGGTAGTCTTCGAGATCCCACAGTGATCTCTGATCATCTCCCAGCTGGCAATGCGAAATTCCTTTGTTGTCCCTCTGACAGTCTATGAGATCCTCAGCTGATCTCAACTCGTTGCCCTCCTGGCAAACTAGAACTTCTACTTCTCTGCCTTCATGGCAGTCTTCGAGATCATCATCCGATCTCATTTCTGTTCCCTTGCCCATCTGGCAATATGGAAAACTTTCGTTTCTCTCCTGGCAGTCTATGAGATCCCTCAGCGATCTATGATCACTCTCCTCACCGATAATTTCTCCAATATCTGGTTCACAGATGTAAACCATTTCTTCTTCCTTGGTGGCCTTGAGGTTTTCAGCATACCTCAGCCATCTCTTCAACAGCCTCTGTTGTCCTTTGACCATCAGCTCCCTGACTGGCCATTTCACCTTTGGCGTCTTCATGGGCCATTCATATACCCATCTCAGCTTTTTACTCTGCCGCATCTTCACTTCGAGCTCCTCCATCTCTCGCTTTATGTCAGCGAGCTCTTTATCCATTTCTGTTGCACTCATTAGTTCTGGCTTCTTCCGTTTAGCATGCTTATGGCGTTCAGTAGCCATCTTGTTGTGTTTGTCTACCTCCATGACAGATCTGCTACTGTCACTCCACATCTCTGATTGTTCCAGCTTTATCTTACAGTCTTGCTGACTGTCTATGGACTGCTGCCTACCTGCAAGAAATGATTACAGAGTCCTCAGCAACTCTGTCTTTCTTCGGCTTCCTCGCTTCTCCTCTTGCCTGAAATATACAAACAAGAACTCGCTCTGATACCACTATGACATAACACGCTTGTCCGCCTCGCGTCCCGCTTCCACCAGGACCTTCTCTCCCCTAGGCTCGAAGAGCTAAACTACTCTTCCACTTCCTATCGGAAGCTCTCGGCACCCACGGGATGCTCTACTTACAGTCTCTCTTGAGTCTATCGGGAAATCAGACCTCGCGTAGTAGCGAGTCCTGTACTCGGGTCTCACAACTCCCGAAAAATGGACGTTTGCCGAAATATCGCCTTCCGCGACCTCGCAAACCTTGATGCCAATATTTGCGGTTCCAGCTCACGAACCTCTAAGCCCACGATATGCCGATGACACCTGTCGCGAGCTCCCTACTGTGGTTGACCTTTCGACACCTGTCCTCCACCACGGGCCTTGATATTGTCGGGAAATCGCGTATCGGGATATCGCGATTTCTCTGGTCGTGAGTCTCTCATCACGGAGAACTCCGAAATGCCGAACCTCGATGCACGTGCAGGAACTCTCCTCCACATCGCCCCCTCCTTGTCGCGCTATCGAGTATCACAAAATTGTGATTTCTAATGCAACCGTTCCATTGTATGCGGAAACCCCGAATCTCCGATTCCCGATTCTTCGGGATCTCTTGCCACGTGTCCCTGCGGAGATCAACGACTGAGATTCTCCGTCGCGGTTTCGAGACTCAAAAGGTCTCAGTTCGCTCGAATTGTAAAACCCCGATGCCTCCAAAATCCCGATGACTCCTTCTTAGCACACTAGGGCTTAAACCTAGTGCAACTTTCCCGTGATCTAAACGGCTGACGGGAAAAACGCCCACTGATCCAACAGATCAACAATCTCTCGAGCTTGGGCTCGGTTGTGACCGTAACCTCCTCGCACTTTCACGAGATCCACCGGCTGACGGGTTTTGTCGGTCTTCCCTATGAGATCTTGACCGTCGATTTATTCCTTCTTAGGGATTTCTTGCACGAACTCTCCTGTGCACCCTTTCTATGGTTCTGAAGGCCCCTCTTCCTCCTGATCTCTCTTCACAGTTTCTCGATCTCTTAGAAAAGAGATTTCTTTGCGTGCGCTCCTTTGCGCTCAATATTCAACAGCTTTCCCAAGTGTTGACTCTGCCCTTAACCTCTACACATCTTCTCCCGATTCGACGATTTACGGGATTTTAGTAAGAGATCCGACGACTGTCGGTTTTCTCCCGCTATGGCTCCTCCTAGACGTAAATCCCCTCAACGATCCCGATCCGTTCTTCTACCGATCGGACGGCTATTGCTGCCCCTCCTGAGCTTCTACACTTTCTTCCCTGTACTTGGGAGAATTTAACTCTTTCAAGGGTCTCTCCCTTTGCTGTCTTCCTCCTCTGCGAGCTCCTTGACTTCGAGCCTCGCGCGCGCATGAAACACTACTCGTCCTGAGCTTATTCTCCTCAACCTTCAGAAATCTGACCTCTACCCCCCGTAGAGTCTTCATGCATATATCATGCGGTCTCTCCTGAGCTTCTTCGAACGCTCAGACCCCTTGAGGGATTTTGTCTTTCCTCCTTCCGGTGAAGAGTCTGACGCCTTCCTGGCTTCCTTTGCTCAAGCAACTGTTCACTGAGCCTTTCTTGGGTATTCAGCAACCCTATAGAAATCCTTCAGTGGATTCTTATCTTGAACCCAGAACTCAAAGAGTTCTCTCCACTTCTCCTATGCCTATCTGTGCACAGTTCCTCAACGCCCTCCTGGCGGAGTACCCGCTCAATGCCCTCTCATACAACCATTCTAACTCAAAATGAGATCTAAAATCTCTTTTTACCTGAGGTGCTCTCAGCGCTTACCTCCAGGTCTACCTACTCTAATAAATTACAATCAATGGTTGTCTAGTCCAGCGCCTGGGTCTAGATCTCAGCCAATCTTGGCATTAAAGTCGATCATATCTAATGCCTGCTCAAAGGCACGGCTTCCATGGCTCACCAGCCTAAGACATTCAATTACATTAAATTCAAATTTGAAATGAGGTTGCGCCTCCATTAAATGCGCGATTTGAACTCGCTGGCGTGGCTGGCTGGCTGGCTGATGTGGAGAGATGCTCCTGCATCAGTTATGTACAAAGTGGTGTTATAGTCTTCTTTTATTAGCAATTAAGCCATGGTAGCTGAAAGGGTACACTACAGTTTGGTATCAGAGCCAAGGTTTCGACACTGAGCCTATATGGGCCAGTGGAGCGGTCTTTGGACCGAGAATGCGAGGGGAAATTGGGTCTAGAAGGCCAATTTCGGACCCTGGGTTGCTCCAAAGTGTCAAGGAGTTACTTGATGAGTTTTTAAGCTCGGGAGGTATAGCAGCGTTATGAAACCGCAGCCAAGGTGGTATAAGTCCACAGGGAGAGATGACTCCACACCAGAAGTGTAGGAGCTTTAGGATTTGTTCAGGAGGGAAGGTGAACCCTTGTGACCATTAGATCTGGAAAGTGTGCACGGGGTTTAAAGCTCTTTGGAATTGCACAGGAGTGTGGAAATCGCGATACGTGAAATCCCGAATTAGTTAGGAACCGTCTGAGCCGTCATATTTCGACTGGAAAACCCGACAGTCGTTGGATCTGTCAAGAGATATCCAAGGGTTAAAACCCCAGTGAATAGGGGCGAAAGCCCCGAAATAGATCTAGACCGTTCGAACGATGGAGGCCATGTGTTGTGAGATTACCCATTTCGGGAAATCGGGAATCGCGAGATCGGGAGTCCTGATGACAAGAGATCGGGTCTTTCCATGGTGGAAATCCCAGGATAGATCTGGATCGACCGATTTAAGGAGGCGACGTGTCGAGAGATTACCTGTTTCGGGAAATCGGGGATCGAGGATTCGAGAGTTCCGTTGACAAGAACTCGGGCTCTCACCTTGATAAATCCCGACCCATAATGTTGAGACGTTAGCATGTGGCTAAGTCTCGATGAATGGACGAGATTCCTTCGGGGAATCTCAGGGTCTGTAACGACTGTCCGATGTGAGGAAGAGATGTTGGCTTTAAGTTGGGGCGTGAATGTGGATTAAGGTAAGTAGCAAGCAGATTTGGACGGTCAGAGTCCACCCGCCTAGATCTACGGCTGAGGCCTCATTCCGGGACCCCCTTGTCATTCTGTCGTTAATGGGGGGGTCCGGAATTGGACGCGCAACTCTCGAACGGTCGAGATTATTTCACCTTGATCAACAGTGCTCAGTTGGATTCTGGACCTCCCTTTCCATTCTTCCTTTAATGAGGGGGGGGGGGATCTGGAATAGTGTGGCGTGTGAAGTGGGGCCCCCTCCTATCCTGTCGACTATCGTGTCACATTCCCCCTCTGCCACCTATACTCCACTTAACCGTCCGACGGGGCCTATTCTCATTGGTTGTTCTCTAGCCCTGTTGGGATTTGTCCCCATTGGCCATTCGCTAGCCCATCCGGGGTTCGACGGTTGCAGAGCCGAACGATTCGACATTCCTGTGGCGCCAAGTCACGAAATACAAAGAGGCGCCATGATTATTTGACCTGTGATCATGAACCACAGATTACATGGGAGTAGACAGAGAAAGAACTAGCTTGTGCTAGGCCTCCGTAGGTAATTCGGGGCCTCTGATTTTGCAGAAACCAACGAAAATTTGATTATGGTAGTGGGTATGTGAAAAAGTGGTATCAACCTTTCGCTGATTCGTAACTTAAAAATAGTCAACAGGAAGAAATCGACGTTTTGGGAGATGGGAGGTGAGAAGAGGTGAACACCCTCGAAAACCCGAAATCCCGAAACAATCTACACCGTAGATGGTGGGGAGAAGAACTTGACCGTTGGATCAAGTAAGTTAGTAGACAATGATTTCCTGATTTCGGCAAATGGAATTTCAAGATGTGTGGATGCACGAACTTCCGATGCCCGAAAACCCGAAACGCCGAAAGGATTTGCGTCGTAGATATGAGAAAGATCTGACCATTGGATTTTACTAGGAATGGACGTGGACACATGGAGGTGTACCACGTGCCAGTGGGTTGAGAAGAAAAGTGAGAGTGGTGGGACCCGATGACGTCGTTAAAGGCAACGTGTACCCTCATGAACATGCCACGTGCCACCGTGGTTGTGGGTGACCATTGTTCTATGTGGGTCCGGAGGGTAAAGTAAATCAGAATTTCGGAAGTCGGGGGTTGGGAAGGAAAGCAAGTCTAAAAGCCTCGTGGACCGAAACCCTGAAGTCCCGAAGTCCCGAAATCTTCAAAGACAAAAGAATCGTAGCGGATTTTAAGGACGACAACTATGTTGTGGGCCCGGAGAATAAGGAAACCGAATTTTCAGAATTCAGGAATTGAAATGATAAAAGGTTGGGAGTCACTGCAAAATGAACTCCCTGGTGCCGAAAACCCGAAGTCTCGGGTACCGAAAACCCGAAGTCCCGAAATCCCGAAGTGCCGAAAATTGTAGAGCCGAGCAGAGCTCGGAAAAGTCGTGAAATTGAAACATTTTCTTAACATCGATTGTTATGAAAGATGAGGAATTGTCAAGAAACAAAGGCCTGAAAAATTCTAATTGTCTGTGCATTTGTATTGCAGAAGGTTAACGAGTGCCAGAACTGATTTGAATTGCCACAAAGTGCAAAGAAATGGAAGAGACACATAATTCTTCCAGTTCAGAAAACGAAGCTCAGAAGAGATAGCGTGGAACTTTTGGTATGAAGAGTGCGCATATCCAGCGCAAGGAGTGCTTATAGAGGGAACTTTTTTTAAGTTCGAAATACTCCAGGAGACGAGTGTAGAGGGTGACAGGAGGACACCAGAAAGCCTTTGGAAAACACTGAAGGGTCAAGTCCCTTTGAGACTGATTAAGTTAAAAGCTTTGAGAGAAACAGAGAAAGTTCACACACTGAGCGCAAGTGCGCGGCAAGGTGAAGTGAAAATTTCACTAACCGAAGCTCAGAAGGGAAAACACCATCGAAGCCTTCGAATTATTCGAAATCCTTCAAGTTAGGGAGGAAGTCAATTCTAGAAGAATTGATGCCAAGATATTTGGAAAGAAGTCATTTAGAATTTGAACGAACGGTCAGAATTCTCCGTGGAGAACTCGCGAAATCGTGGGGAACCGTAAGATAGCCAGAAGTTGGAAGGTGGTTAGTGGATGGAGAAACTCACCACTCTAGGATCCAGAATAAAGTGGGTCATTGATCGTGGTTGGTTTGAACTGTTGGATCATTTCGTAAATTCAGGGATTGTGAACTTGGAGCGCAGGCCAAATTCTTGGTCACTCCAAGTCCCGAATCGCGAAAAGAGATTAACGAGGATAGAATCAGATGATGGAGTGCTTCCATGAAGAAGTGCCAAAAATCCGTGAGCCGTCGGATCCAGCCAAATGCGAGGAAGATAACGCTAAGAGTTATTCAGTACTCGAAGTCTCACGGGAGGTATTGAACCGTCGATCTCAGGGAAGATAGAACTGTTGATTCCTTTCATCGGGAATTCGGAGAATCGAAAGTTGGGAGAACAG
Organism: Picea engelmannii; assembly: GCA_009831015.1. NCBI lineage: Eukaryota > Viridiplantae > Streptophyta > Pinopsida > Pinales > Pinaceae > Picea > Picea engelmannii. The sequence goes on from ML811785.1 coordinate 93,800, forward strand.
AGGAAGTTGTTCTCAAAAATCCTGAAACGCAAACTTACGATTCGCGAGGAAAGATTTAGACCATTTAATCACGGTGAGTGTCAGTCGTTGATCTGACACACTTGAATCTCATGAAGATGGAAGTTGAAAGAGGGAAGATAACTTCTTTCTAATTTCGTGAACCGTGAAGTCTCGATTCACGAGAAAAAGGATTCACACCATTGGATTACGAGGAGCTTTGAGTTGTTGGATCTGACTCACGTAGATTTCGGAAAACTAGAGACCGGAAGAAAAGTAGGGGAAACTATTTTTTGAAACACTGAAACGTGAATTGTCGATTCGCGAGGAATTGACCAAGACCGTCGAACCCGGAAAGCTGTGGACCTTTGATTTGAGGCAACAAGGGTTCGGGAGTTCGGACCTTGGGAGAAAGGAGGAGAGATAATCCTCGAATTTCGCTAGAGGTCACACCGGTGGAAGTTAAAGGAAGAGCTAGGACGCGCTAGACTCTTGTTTCAGATTTTGGGGATAGAGAGAGTCGAGGGTGACTCATATCGAAACACCCGATATGCGAAATCATGAAATGCCTTTTTGGATAGGCGCATGGTCATAGCCAGTGGCCATGTAGGAGAAACTAGTAGGAATCCTGGAAGAATTGAATGCTTCTGGGATCCGCAAGAAAAAGGGTTATAGGGAGAAAGAAGTTGCTGCAATTTGTGGCAGCAATTATGTTATGGCTTGTTTGGCCAACCCAAGGAAAGAATGCTTGCATGTCGCAGGTGTTGTTGGTAATTTTGCTACCTCATGAAGGAAGCAACAGAGAGCTGAAGAGCTTGTTATAAGTCTGATAAAAGAAGCATGAAAGCTTCTACTGCTATCAGATATTCAGGTAGTATAATTTTAATGGCAGTCATGCAGGTATGATTTTTATCACTCTTTTGCATAATTGTTGAAAGGAAATTATGGTAAGAATTTCCTCAGCTAGAGCTATGTTATTAAATCACATGATTATATTATTTGAATGCATACCCCCGGATGTGATAAAGGTTGTAGGCCTGTGTTAATTCAAATCTTTTTAGCTTCTGAATGCACACATCGACATAGTAGAATGTCATGTTAATTTGGTTATGGGGTAATAACCAAAAAATTAAAAGATAAGAACTTGTTACAAGAATGAATGCAAGAAAGCTAGTCATGTATGAGACCAGGACATGGTTGGATATGGCAAGGTACATATATGGAAAGATTATGAGCCACACCAGGTACCATAAGCTTCCTACTTTTGAAT
>ML811786.1:0-16611 GCA_009831015.1 Picea engelmannii
TGTTTACAATCCCCAAAATTGGTAAGATAGAATTTGAAGGATTTTATTGTTTCATCAATCAAGGCTTGATGAAAGAACTTCATAATTTTCCAAAAATTGAGAATACAAATAAACACATTGAATCCAGGATTTTTGTTAATGAATATGAACTAGTAAAACCTTTTATCACAAAGAGAGATGTTGTATATATTAGTTCTTTACATATTACTATGATTTATATGCACCGACAAGATCAATTAGGAGGAATAGTAGAAATATACAGAAACAAATTGTGTTTCTCGTAAATATTCCTTTACTGAATTCCCATGGAACATTTTTAGTAAATGGACTATACAAAATTGTGATGAATCAGATATTAATAAGTCTCAATATTTATTACCATTCAAAATTAGACCATAATAGAATAAACTATATATACTGGCACTCTAATTTTGATTGAGAAAGAAGATAAAAATTAGAGATAAATGTGGGAGAAAGGATATGGACTCATGTAAGAAGAAAATGAAAAATATATATTCCAGTTCTATTATCATCTATGGGTTTAAATCTCAAGGAGATTTTGTGCAATACTTGTTATCCTAAAATAATTTTCTATTTACTAAAGAAGAATAAGGGGGGGTGGGAGTGGGAAAAATATCTATAGTCAAAGGAAAAAGCCATTCTAGAGTTTTATAAAAAAAACTCTATTGTGTAAGTGGTGATTTGGTATTTTTCAAGTCTCTATGTAAAGAATTGCAAGAAATTTTTTTATGACAAATATGTGAATTGGGAAAGATTGGTCAATGAAATCCAAACCAAAAACTAAACCTTGATATACCTAAGAACGATATTGTTTCATTACCATAAGATGTGTAACTTGTTGTGGATTACTTTATTGAAGTTAAATTTGGAACGGGTACACAATATGATATAAATCACCTCATAAATAAATGTATTCATTCTGCGGAAAATTTCTTATAGAATCAATTTAGATTAGCTCTAGGTTGTTTGGAAGATGCAGTTCAAAGAGACATACACATGGTAACCAAGCGTAGATCCCTCGGAACTTGGTAACTTCAACTCTATTAAAAAAAAAATCAAAATTATTTTGGTTCACGCCCCTTATCCCAATTTTTGGATCGAACTAATCCATTGACAAAAACAGGTCATGGGCGAACATTGAGCCAATTAGGCCCTGGGGGATTAATAAGGAAAATTGCTATTTTTCGGACACAAGATATTCATCCAAGTTATTATGGGAGTATTTTTCCAAGCAATATGTTCAAAGGAATGATTGTTCGACTTGTTGCATCGTCATCTATTCATGCAAAGATTGGTCATTGTGGTTATTTACAAAATCCATTCTATAAGATCTCTGAGAGATCAAGAGAAGAACATATGGTTTATCTATTACTTAGAGAAGATGAGGATGAATACTATGGGATAGCTATGGGAAATTATTTGGTGTTAAATCAAGGTATTTAAGAGGAACAATTCACTCCAGCTTGATACTGACAAGAATTTATAGTTATTACATGAGAACAAATCCATTTCAAAAGTATTTTTCCTTTCCAATAGTTTTCCATTAGAGTTTCCCTTATTCCTTTTCTCAAACACAATGATGTGAATCACACTCTAATGGATTCTAATATACAACATCAAGAAATTCCACTTTTTTTACCCAAGAAGTGCATTGTCGAAACTGGGTTGGAAGGTTAAGCAGTTGTAAATTCAAGAAGTGTAGCTATAACTACATAAGAGGGAAGGATCGAGTATATTAAAAATTTAAATATCACTTCATTAGTTAATGGAGACATTGTACGGACATAATTAGTTATAAATCAATGTTCTAATACCAATACTTGTATGCATCAAAAACCTCAATTTTGTCAATGTGAATGTGTAAAGAAGGGACAAATTCCAACAAACGATGTGACTATGGTAGGGGGAGAACTCTCTTTGAGGAAAAAAATATTATCTTATATGCCATGGGAATGATACAATTTCGAAGACACAATACTCATTAATGAACGTATGGTATATGAATATATTTATACCTCTTTCCATATCGTAAGATGCAAGATTGAAATGTGTATGAAAAGCCAGGGTCCTGAAAGAATCACTAGAGAAATACCTCATTTAGATGCTCATTCACTTCGTCATTTGGAAAAATATGGTCTTGTTATGCCCAGGTCTCAGATAGAAATAGGCGATATTTTGGTAGGTAAATTAATGTCTCAAACAATAGAAGAATTGTTTTGTGCCCCAAAAGGAAGATTATTACAAACCATATTTGGTGTTGAGGTATCCATTACGAAATAAAATTGTCTCAGAGCACCTATAGGTGGAAGGTGTCGAGTTATTAATGTGTTATGGATCAATAGAGTAGATGATTTCAGTGATAATGTGGAAATAATCCACACATATATATTAAAAAATGTAAGATACAAGTGGTTGATAAAGTAGTTGGAAGGCACAGCAATAAAGGTATTATTTCAATAGTTTTGTCCATACAAGATATGTCCTATTTGCAAAATAGAATACTAATTGATATGGTATTGAATCCATTAGAGGTACCTTCATGAATGAATGTAGGATAGATCTTTGAATGTTCTCCCAATTTAACAGGAAACACAATGAACAAAAATTATAGAATAACATCTTTTGGTGAAAGATATGAGTCAGAAGCTTCGAGAAAACTAGTGTTTCATAAGCTTTATAAAGCTAGTAAGAAATCAACTAATCCATGGGTATTTGAATTGGATCATCCTGGAAAACACAAATTAATTGATGGAAGAATAGGAGATGTTTTTGAACAACCTGTTACAATAGAAAAATCTTATATGTCGAAATTGAGTAATCAAGTTGATCATAAAATGCATGCATGTTTGAGTGGACCTTATGCACTGGCTACACAACAACCTCATAGAGGAAAATCCAAACATGGGGGAAAATGAATAGAAGAAATGGAAGTTTGGGTTGTAAAAGGTTTTGGTGTTGCATTTATTTTAAAAGAGATTATTACATTGAAATCTAACCATATTTTAACTTGTAATGAAGTATTTGGTGCCATTATCAATGGAGGGCCAATACATAAACCTGACATTGCTCTAGAATCTTTATGATTTCTCATTTGAGAATTATGATCTTTAGCTCTAGAATCTAATCATCTATTAATGTCTAGGAGAGACTTTCAGATAGATAGAGAGGAAGTTTGATTAGAATGAATCAAGATATTTTGTGATTGGCCAAAATAAACATTAACAACTTTGAATTAGATTAGTTTCTCCCTAACATATTTGTGCTTGGTCTAAAAATTTTTTACCAAATAGAAAGATAGTTGGATAGGTGACTAAACACTATACTCTACATTATGAAACTAATAAACTAGAAAGATATGGATTTTTTTGTGAAAGAATCTTTGGACCTATCAAAACTATAATTTGTGCTTGCTGAAATTCTTCAAGGATTGGAAATGGGAAGATAGACTCAAATTTTTGCACACAATGTGGAGTTGAATTCGTTGATTCTGAAATTCAAAGATATCAAATGGGATACATTAAACTAGCATATTTGGTGGCTCGTGTATGGTATTTTAAATGTCTTCACAGATATATTGTGAATCTATTAGCTAAAACTTGGAAAGAATTAGAAGGCCTAGTATATTGCAATGTGTGACTTGATCACAAGTTCCAATCATACAAATGCATAATAAGGAATTATCATCCTATTCTATTTCATCTGGATTCCTTTAGCTCTAACATGTCCCTCCAAAGCAGTAGCATGAAGATCTGAATTATAAGCATCTTGAAGAGATGTTGAGAAAGAGGAATAGTCCAAGGTTTAGATATTCTATATCAAATTGCTAATTGAACTTCATGACAACACTTCTTTCATATAATGGAATTCAAAATTCATTCTCTTTCATTTGGTTTATCCTTGAATGGAGGTATTATGGATTGAATATATGGTTATAGGAGTCTAATCATTGCACATATGCTTTTATCAATAGTATTGTAACCATCGAAGTAAATAAAAAAGGAACCTAAACGATCAAATGAAACGAGATAAAGACAGGTAAATCCCTAATTGAAGGTATTTTCAAGAATGAATGGATTGTTTGGAAGGGAGGATATTGCTCAATAATTCCATATCTATGTTGTAGAATCATAAAGGAATACTAAATTTCATATAGAACTTGAGCAAAGAGTAACAACGTCTCTTCAAAGTCGGAAAGATTTTTTTGCATATTCTTTTATCATTAGTTGAGCCGAATGAGAGGAAACTTTCACGTCTGATATTGAGAGGGGGATCTTAGAATAACCTATCTAAATATTTTTATTTCTAGGCCCATATCTAACAAACAAACTTTATTGAGATCACGAGGTACATTCAATTATGAGATTCAATCCTAGAGAGATATTATTCCTCATTACCTCTCTACTCATCCTCATTACCTCTTTGCTCGGGGCTCTGGAACATTTCAAGAGAGAGAAATAACTATTGGAGGAGACCTTATCAAGGAACAACTAACTAGTCTGGATCTCCAAATGATTATAGATATTTCACATATGGAATGGAAGAACTTGGTGGAATTGAAATGGAATATATTGGAGGATCAAGAATCTACTATGGATGGATGGGAGGATGAAACAATTTGAAGAAGAAAATATTTTATTCTTGGACGCATAAAACCAGCTAAACATTTTCTCCATACAAATATAGAACCAAAATGGATGGTCTTATGCCTATTACCAATTCTTCCTCTAGAATTGAGGCCAATCATTCACTTAGGTTAAGGTGGACTTATTACCTCATCATATCTAAAATAACTTTATTGAAGAGTTGTCAATCAAAATAATTCTCGTACCAATTTATTAGCAAGAAGTGGATCTGAGTCATTTGTTGTTTTTTTTTTAATGATTCAGGAAGCCATAGATGCACTTCTCGATAATGGCATCTATGGAAAACTAATGAGAGACAATCATGATAGGCCTTATAAATCATTCTCAAATGTGATTGAAAACAAAGAGGGAAGATATCATGAAAATTTACTTGGGAAACAAGTTGATTATTTAGGTCATTATGTTATTGTGGTGGGTTTCTTTCAATCATTGTATCAATGTGGATTACCCTAAAAAATAGAAATAGAGTTTTTTCAAGCATGTGTAATTCATAGTCCCATTGGATGACATAATTCTCCCAACCTAAGAGCTACTAAAAGTATGATTCGATATAAAGGACCTATTGTATGGGAAGTACTTCAATATGTTCTGCAAGAGTATCCCATATTGTTGAATCGAGCACCTACCTTACTCATATTAGAAATACAAGTGTTTCAACCTATTTTAGTAGAAGGATGTGCCATTCGTTCACATCCATCATTTTGTGGAGGATTTAATGTGAAATTCTACAGAGATCAAATGGTTGTTCATGTACCTTTACCTCTGGAAGCTAGTGTAGAAGCTCGTTTACTTATGTTTTCTAAGACAAATATTTTGTCTCCAACTATCAAATATCTTATTTCTCTACTAACTTGGGATATGCTTCTTGGACTTTATATATCAATGGTCATAAATAGTCAAGGTATTTATGGGAATAATTACCATCCATATCACTCATAAAAGAAAATATTTTCATGTAAAAAGCCTTTCTTTTATAGTTATGATTATGTGCTTAGAGCTTATTGATGGAAACTAATTGAATTATGAAACCCTTTATGGCTCCAATGGGGGAAGTGGATTTATGTATCATTACCTCAGTTAACAAAGAAGCCCCTATAGAGGTTCATTATGACTCTTTAGGTACCTTCCATAAAATCCATGAACATCATCAAATAAGAAAAGGTAGAATGGGGGAAATACTTAATACATACATTCGAACAATAATTGGTCATACTCATTTCAATCAAGAAATGGAAGAAGCCATACAAGGTTTTCCCATTTTGAACACCTAAAGAAATCAATACCAGTGCTTAATATCTAATTTTATTGATCTTATGATATTTCCATTAGTAAAAATATAGAGATCAAGGAATCCTTCCAATAACCAACTTAAACCCATTGCTTAATCTTACTCATGAAATATGGAGATTTGTTTTTGTGAAGGAACAAACTAGATTACCCTTTCATAATTTCCCCTTTCACAATAAAGTGATGGATAAAAATGCCATTGAAAATCTTATTAGCAGATTAATAGGTCACTTCAGAATGACATATACATCATGTATCTTGAATCAACTCAAGACTTCAGGTTTTCAATAAGCTACTGATAAAACTATTTCATTAGGAATAGTGATCTTTTAACAACACCTCCAAAGGATGGATCATCCAAGATGCGAAGCAACAAGGTTTTGTTTTGGAGAAGCAAAATCATTATGGGAATGTACATGCAATGGAACAATTACATCAATCGATCGAGATATGTATGCTACAAGTGAATATTTGAGAAAATAAATGAATTCAAATTTTAGCATGGTTGATCACTTAAATCCAGTACATGTGATGTCCTTCTCATGAGTTAGGGGAAGTACATATCAGGTTCACCAATTAGTAAGTATGAGAGGATTAATTTCATATTCTCAAGGACAAATCACTAATAAACCCATTTGAAGCAATTTACGCAAAGGGATCTCTATAACGAAATATATTATTTCCTATTATGGGGCTCATAAAGGAGTTGTGGGTAATGTTGTACGAACAACATATTGTGGATACATGACTCGTAGAATTGTTGAAGTGGTTTAAGACATTGTAGTACATTGAATGGATTGTGGCACTATCCAAGGTATTTTCATAAGTCCCATTCGAGGTCAAGAGAGGGATAGAAATGAAATTGTTGTACAAACACAAATATTGATTGATCGTTTGCTAGTAGACGATGTATATATAAATAGGAGATGCATTGCCATGCAATCATGATATTGGGGTTGGAGTTGCCAATAAATTAATAAACCCTTGAACACAACCAATATAAATACAAACCCTCTTTCCTTACAAGAGTGTATCTCAAATTTGTCAATTATGTTATGGTCTAAGTACTAGTCACAACCACTTGATCAAATTAGGAGAAGCAATAGGTATTATTGTGGGTCAATCCATTGGGAAACCGTGAACTTAACTAACACTAAGGAATTTTCATACCAAAGGGGGTATTTACTGGTGATAGTGTAGAACATGTATGTGTCTCTTTCAATGGAAAGATTGAATTCAATGAGAATTTGGTCTATCCTACATGTACATGTAATGGACATCCTACTTATCTATGTCATAATAACTTATCCATCACTATTGATGGTCAGGATCAAGTAAAAAACTTAACCATCCCACCACAAAGTTTGTTTTTGGTTCAAAATGATCAATATGTGGAATAAAAACAAATTATTGCGAAGGTTCATGCTAGAACATCTTCCTTCAAGGAAAAATTTCACAAAAATATATATATTGACCTAGAAGGAGAAATGCATTGGAGTACCAATGAGTGTCATACACCTAAATATGTACATAGTAATGTTCATCCTATACTCATGGTGGGTTATCTATCGATATTATTGGGAGGTATATATTGATCTGATGTAGTACCCTTTCAATTTCATAAACATCAAGATCAAGTGGATGTTCAACCTTTTATTTCTGAATATCAATCACTTTCCCATTCTTACGTGGATCAAGTGGAACATATATTAGGTGACTCAAACTACTATAGGAAGGAAGAAGAAATATTTGGTTATTCAGATTTTGATCAAACCATATCCAACAAGCATTGAGACTCTATTTATGTCACCTTCTCCCCTAAGAATTGCAATATTAAGGGGCAGGGGGGCAAATGAATCGATTCATCGTCCTTTTGCAGTGTGATAAAGAATGGGGAAAAATAATAATGCCTTGTCCTGATGTGATTCTTAGAATACCCAAAAGTGGTATTTTACGTAGAAATTTCATTTTTGGATATTCTAATGTAGAATATGGAATACCTAATGGGACAAATATGGTAACACCCTCTTCTCTATATTTATCAAGGGAAGGGGGAAACTTGCATAATCAAGTTAGAAATTCTATTTCATATGAAGATGGTGAATGAATCCAAGTAATGAGTGACACAAGTATTCCACTAGTTTGTACTTGTCTAGGATTTTATTGGGAACAAACAGATTCCATAGAATCTGGGTTTTGAATCCAAGTAATGAGTGACACAAGTATTCCATTGGTTTGAACTTGTCTAGGATTTGATTGGGAACAAACAGCTTCCGCAGAATTTGGGGCTTATTCTTCTCTTACTTCTGTAAGAACAAATAAGATCGTTAGCAATATTATTCAAATTAGCTTGATGAAATACCCCCTTTTTTTCATGGGGAGACACACACACACACACACACACACACACACACACACACACACACACATATATATATATATATAATGGTTAATTAATGAAAGGGAAAGAGACATACCTTTTCACCTCATGGCCAATCAATGCCTATATGTATACTGCCACAAGGGTTATTGTAAACATCTTATCTCATTATTCATAATTTAAGACTATCCTATATGGATTTCTATTATTTGTCCTTTTTACACTGGATGTTTTCTTAGCGGACAAACCTTGTTTGTCACATTGGTATCAGAGCCTCATTTTTTTTATCCCGACCATTGGCCATATAAGCCTCCAACCACACGGGAAATTCTTCAGAGTTTCTTTGATTGTCTAGTTTTTTACCACAACTGGCTCTTGACCATTTTCAAAATCAAGTTCGGTTAAAAAAATAATATATATATCGTTGTTGCTAATAGTATTGTTATAGAAGCTATGATGGTGTTTGGATTCTCTTGTCTTGTAGGAAAGGTGATGATTGATTCATTGGGCAAGGTATAAAAAAAAATGTTGTCAAGGTGGAGATTGTTGGGTGGTGACAACACACACCATGTAGTTACAATACGAGGGAGGTTTCTCAAGTGTTTAGTTTTCCATATCCTTGGAAACGCTTGAGAATCCCATGTTTAAATATGGAAGCCTGTGAGGTGCTTCATGAGACTTGTAACCATTTCTCCATTCTTGGTTGAGCAATAAAGGATATCATTGCCCCCCTTTTTGTTCGTGTTTGTTGTCTGCTTTATTATTTATTCATTTTTTCTTTGTTCTATATTAATTCGCTTCAGTAAGCTTGATCCTAACAAAAACTCGTACATTAATTAGTTTGAGATATTTGCCAAAAAGTAATTTTCGAAAAGTAATTTTAGTTTTGAAAAAGTAATCTATTTTGTAATTCACTTTAGTTAACAAGTGAAAGTCGTATTTTTAGCAGTTGAGTCTAAAAGGTGTATTTTATGCATCCATTACTTAGACTAAGAGTAATCTCAAAAATAGATTAGTTTTTTGGTCTTAGCTAAAACTATAAAGACATGTCAAGATAGAGAGTTCAAACACATAAGAACACTTGAGTAGTTGAGCAGATTGAGCAACAGAGAGAGGGAGAGAGGGAGAGAGAGTAGGCAACTACGAAAGAGGCATTTCTAGGCAGTGCACAATCCCTTATAGAGATCCACACGGTTCCGTACAGTCGTATGTATAGTGTCGTACAGATCCATACAACCATACGAATAGGCATGTACATCGGTACACATAGGCCGTACAGATTGTCCTACATACTGCACAACAATTTTCTATTGTTTTTGGTTTTTTCTAGCAATTATACCTTTTAGTGAGGTTGTAAAAATTCAAGTTTGAGGTGTTTTTTGGTATTCGTGTAGTGTTGTTTTTTGGGCAGCTTGTGGACGTTTCCTTGTAAGTTTTTCGAAGGAATGAAAAGCAAATTTGGAGTAATTACCAGTGTATGTGTAAAACTAATTTGTATACTTTTGTTATTTGATTTCCAACGAATGTGTGATTAATGCTATGGTCTTAAATTTATTTATGCAATAATGAAATTCAACAATATACTTGTTTGATTGAGATCATAAAAACTTTAGTCACCTAAGATTTGAGAATTTTCACACGAATAATAAGAAAAACAAGACTTGTTTGGGTGAGAGTGACATTATTCGAAGAAAGCAAAACTACCTAATTGTGTTAAAAAATAAAAATAAAAATAAAACACAATGCTCTATTAAACTCGGATGCATCATTAAACACCAACCATCTCACCATGGTCAACATCCTCTCCTCGTCATGCTTAGTTATTTTTTTTGTTTTGGTCCTAAAAGCTCTAACAAATAAAAAAATATTGATCTAATCGAAACTCATATATCAATAAAAAAAAATACATAAAATCAAAATCATTTAATAATAAAACAAAGAAAAACAATAAAAAATATTTTCTTATCACAAGGGAAATACGACACCCCTCCCTTATAAAACTTTGATTTTTTAAATTATTGTTTAGGTCGTTATACACACAACGTAATCCGTTTAATGAGCACTACCATATGTCCGTTTAATGAGCACTACCATATGTGGTTGGCGAGAACTAATAAAAGTATTTTGAATACATCTACTTATGAATATAATATTTGTTACAAAGTTCAAATGCTTGGCATATTCTATTTATCAAACACAAGCAAAAATGGATTGAAACTTGAAGTGGAAAAACAATCGACATCTACACAGGATGGAAACCATAAATTAAACTCCACGTCACATCCTAATAATCATTTACATATAGAAACAATGTGTGAATCCTAGTCATGTAAAAAATATTGATGTGTCTTGAGAAAGCATATTTCAATATAAAATGAAATAATAAAATATATACAAAATATAGCATATTTCGTTGTATTCTTAAGATATTTTTAAAAATATCTTATTTTTAAAAATTGTAATTTTTGCATATCCTAAGAAAGCATATTTCAATATAAAATGAAATATTTACAAAGTATAATATATTTCGTTGTAGTCTTAAGATATTTTAAAAAATTGTAATTTTTGCATTAGCCCTCTATAGTCTATGTTCATAATATGAGAGTTTTTTAATTTTTAAAAATTGTAATTTTTGCATCCACAACCCTCTATATGTTCATAGCATGAGAGACGTTCATGTATATAATATTAATATATTATTAAGTATTTTAATATATAATAAAATATATATTGGTTTAAATTTGTTTTGTTTCGATTTTTTTTAGTTTCAATTAATATTTTATAAGAAAAAAAAAATTGAGATTCTTGTTACATCTGTTATTCTTTATGAATGTGAAATTTGGGGTTGTAGTATTTCTTGTGTTTTCTGGAAAAAGATAGAGCAAATACAAAATAATTTTATAACTTATAATCTCAAAATTAAAGGAAATACACCCTATCCCATCCTCCTCTTAGAAACAAGCCCCTCCCCCACTAAGAGCATGGCTATGACTAGATACCTAATATGTAAGAACAAGTTAAACAACATGGATGACAAGAGGCTTCCTAAAATTGCTTCAAAATCAAGTCGTAACCACCATAGACTCAAGCGAGGATGGCATAAAGATGTCTAGTCTTGGCTAAACTATTGGGGAATCATAGAAGACACTATTTTGCAGAATAAAAATACTATTAAAAATATCATCAAATCAAAATTTAAGGAGAAAATGTGGTGTGATAAAGAGTTAGAGGGAAAAAAAAATTAAGGTATTATAAGGATGTAATCAGCCCTAATCTAGAAGATCAAAATTATTTATCTATTTTGACAAGTGTAAAGAAAAAAATAAGCATTGTTAAGATAAGAACAAATTCTCACTAGCTCCATAGTGAAATTGGGCGTTGGTCAATTCCTAAAACACCCTGAGATTAAAGAGTGTGTCAGCTTTGTGACACTAAGAAGGTTGAAGATGAAAAGCATTTTCTCTCAAATTGTCCACCCTATACCCATATTAGATCTAATTTTCAAAATATTTTTCACACTACCAACCTTCCTAACCTCTTAACTCAACAAAACTATGGTGATCTTGGAAAGCTTCTCTTCATGCTTTTCGAGCACATAAACAAAATTCTAAAAAATCCCAAATAATCACTTACCCTCTTAAGGTCCGATAGACCAATTCGGTCTTAGTGGACGTTAATAATCTTCTCCATCTTCATCTTCATTATAAAATATATTCATATATTAAAAAATATATTAATATATTCATATTTTTTAGTACTTTAATATTAATGTATTAAACCAGCATAGATCCATTTTAACCCCGGATCTATGAAGGGTCCAGATAGATCAAATCTTTGGAGGTGAAAACCTTTTTTTAAATGTAAATCTGAGGAAAGGTTAAAGATTTGCACCTCGAGAGATTTGATCCCTTTGAACGATTGATAGATCCGAAGTTAAGGTAGATCTATGTTGATTTATTAAAAAAAAAAGTTATAAATGTTACTACAGTATTTATATTATAAATATTATATGTTATAATTTTAAATGAAAAATATCTTTTTTATTATTATTATTATTATTATTTGAAGTTACACACTAAATTTTTAGTTTAATTTGATCATTCTTCTCAACCACTGGTAAAGTCTACGGAGGAGGTATACATACCCTACCCCTTTCTGGATTTGAACTTGTGACCTCTTAAGAGAAAAGAGATGTTCTTAACCATTAGGTCCACTCAAGCTATATTCATTTATGAAAATTAAAATGGACTAGCGTGTGGACCTATGGTTGAGACCTAAACCATCAAAATCATTCAGGGATCGCACTCAGGTTAAGCCACATCAACTCTTATCATGGTTGGATTTTTTAGTGTCTCCTCATAATAACATCGAGTTTCGAACTTGGATCACCCTAACCTAAACCACACCAACCCTTATCATGATTATATTTTTTAATGTCTCCTCTTAATAAAATCGTCATGTAAAAAAAAATCCGTCAAAACTAATTACTCTATTTAGATTTAACATTAAAAATAAAATATTAAACATAATGCTTCATCCATACTTAATTTATAAAACATAAAAGTAGTAATAAACATACCCACAACCACACGACGTGAAATCATGAAATTTGAATGAGTAAACGCGTCCACATAATGGAAACAGAAGATTAAGGCTTATGTCACATCCATAGTCAAATCCTTTATCATTTAAAAATAAAATTAATATCTTAACAATGTACATATGATAAAATTTTAATGTATATAGGGAAAATTATATTAACAATTTAATTAATATCTTAACAATGTACATATGATATAATTTTAATGTATATAGGGAAAATTATATTAACAATTTACAAAGGATTTAAATCAAATGTATATTTAAAAAAATTAACAAAATTTTAATTACATTGAAGGTGTTTTGAAGGGGAGGTTTGTCTCGAGGCTTCGTCATCTGTCGAGAGTATATAGCAATTTGATATATGTTAATTGTAATCGATGAATCTTCTCCTTCTCCTTCGTTAACTCCAAAGGATGCTTCACCGACTCCAAACGTTGCTTCTGATGCCAATCTCCGCCAATTTATCACCACCGTCAAATATATGCCTCTACTTACATCTGGATGGGAAAGTAACTCATCTCTATCTCGATTCAAAGCTCACCTTTCTTTTTCTTGGGCGAAATAGTCTCTCTGTGGATTTCATGCGATAACAATTTTTCAAAGTTTAAAATTTAACCGTAGTCTTGCCCTCAAACTTTTCAAAATATTCTATGTTATTACGTTTTTGAAAGCTCACCTTTCTTTTTCTTGGGCGAAATAGTCTTTCTCTTTGGATTTCATGCAATAAAAACATTTCAAAGTTTAAATTTTAACCGTAGTCATGCCCTCAAGATTTTCAAAATATTATATGTTATTACGTTTGTCATCGTGTTTAATGGGACATTGAGCGCTAGATGGGTTCTTTTCAACTTTTATGGACCTATATACCTCCTTTCTTTGGGATGTTGTATAGTTAAAAGATATAGGGTTTGGGCTTTTTTTCTTATCAATATTAATTGATAAGGAATGGTTTATCTACTTTACTTAAATGTTGATTTCATCTATTGTGAATATATATCAATACATATATTGATAGAAAGTCGTTGTGAACATGGGATGTCATATGGATGGTTAGTTATTATTACCAGTTGATCCTTCACATATGGATAGATGATCACGAGCACAAACTCTTCACATGTGGAAAAATGATCCCAAGCACAAACTACTGTGAGAAAACTACCCCTTTAAATACCTCATATATTACAATAAAGGCAAAGGAATCTATAAGTTTTTCCCTATAATTGAAATTTAGATCAACTATTTGTAAGAAATGCATAAAGTTGAACATTCCTTTGTTATTTTTTTGTAAAGAACATAGGATTACATTTAAAATCTGTTATAAAGATTTTTTCACAATTTGTAACAACTCCAATCGTGCATATAAAAAAGAGGATATCTAGCATGCATATAAAAAAAGATAACTAAATGATGATCTATTATCTTTTCTCTAAATTGAGGAATGTTAACGAGTTCAAAGCAAGCTTCAATTATTATTTTCAATGTAATGTGTTGGTGAGGCTCAGTAGAAGAGTCTGATTTTTTAGTTCACATTGGAAAAAATTAAGAGAATTGTACTAAAGATAATGTTAAGGGGAAATTATTTGTTGTATGGTGGCTTTGTGCCTAGTTTTTTTTATCTATATTCATTCACGACTAGGGTTTGTGTACAATGAGATCACAATTGTATTTACATTTTGTTATGGTCGACATCTTAGTGACAACATATGTTAGGATATTTAGACACTTAGGAGTTAGTTAAGATCTACTTGGTCTAATGTGTCGTTAGGTAAAAGTGTGTTTAATAGTGTGTTTCTTTAGTATGCATTAGTATGCATTTGTAGTTAGGAAATCTGACGGTCACGATATGTTCCCGACATAGAGTGATCTGATGGTTCATACTCTCCTCGATCTTAACAGCCATTGATTCGTGGCTTAACACCCGATTGGTCCATGATCTCTATTTAAAGAGAATGGAGGGTCATTTGCCGATGATCGATTGTGAGAAACTCTCTTGTAAAATATATTTGTAATCTTTTTCTTTGCATTAATAAAGTGCGCCAAATGGCCACGTTGGCTAGGGTTGTGGATGTTTCCCCGTAGGGGTTTTACCACGTGAAAACATTAGTGTGTTGATATTTGATATGGTTATGTGAGCGGTTACTGAAGGTGTTCGTCCTCTGTTGGAATACCTGTGTTGTTGAACATGGTATCAAAGCATGTTTGAAGACCCACTCATGTTGTAGATCGAGATCGTGAAGCCGAGTTTTCTCATCTCCATTTTCTGTTATTTCCATACATTTTTGGGCTGAGAGGAATATTCCATTGCATCCAGAGCACTCGTTTCATTTGGGAACACTTTTCGTTTCAATGGAAAAGGTTTCTGTTTTCCCAAAATACGGCAATTACAGTCAGATCCGGAGGTATAAAGCCTGAATACACATTTTTAAAAAATTTCTACAAAGTTTTATTTCGGTTTGGTATTATTTGTTTCCAGGTTGCTACTTGTTTAGATTTGCATATGCTCTTTTCTCCGCGCCCTGTGCGATCTCGACAAATCATAAATAGATAGGAAAAGGTGCATCTTCCGGGTAAGCTAATCGAGATCTAACCCTTGTTGTCATCGAGAAGCAAAATTTGTTTTTCTTCTGTGAAAAGAGTTTTGTTTAGCACACTCTCCAAGGTCGTCTTCAATAACAACAATCCTCCTTCTGAACATTACAATTTATTTTGCTAGACCATTTGGTTAAAAGTTACATTATTAAGTAAGTGGTCTATAATTCAAATCTCTCTTTTGTTACCTTTTTTGAAAAAGTCCATGTTAAAATTGTAAAGTGTATTTCACTTCAAGTATAAAAGTGAATCACTATACGTAGCTTTAATATTTTATTTTAGAATTATTTTTTTTGCATGCAACTTTTCTGTTATAAAGTAACTTCATTGTAAAAGTGATCCCCACTTCTCTTTATAAAAGTGGGTCACTTCATAAAGCAGCTTACACTATCACGTGGTCATTTGGTTATCGTTTATGCATTTTTTTTAAAAGGGCATAACTCTCACATCCAAAGTCTGTTTTCAGTGCCATGTTTTTTAAAACCGCATAACTTTTCGAGCTCTTTCCATCCAGATCAACAGTTTCAGTTTTTAAGTCCATATTATATGCATATTTAATATGGCTTCTACAAGTAATGTTTTGCTTACCAGCGCCAACTACTTCCAATGGAAATCTCATATGGAAGATTTATTAAGAAGTAAAGGCTTGTACCGGATTACCTTGGGAAAGGACAAAGAACCCACTGATGATGATAAGAAAGCCAAATGGGATAATAAGAGTGATGAAGCACGTGGACTAATCGGAATGTCCATCTCTCCTGATTTAAGATACCACCTCCAAGAAATTGATGACCCTGAAGAAGCTTGGTACAAGAATGAATCTGTGTTTGGTAAACTCAATATTATTCGAGCACAATAGTTAGAAAATCAAGTACTGACCTTGAGTCCAAGTGATTTTTCTTGCCTTGGAGACTATCTATATAGGTTTAGAACACTCAGAATTTTATGTGAAGAATGTAAGATAAAAATGGAGGAAGAGCGTTGCATCTATCTTATTCTTTCTAAGCTAGGTAGTGCATATTATGTATTTGTATCTACCTTTTATGCCATGAGAGAGGCTCTAGGGAAAGCTTATGAAAAACTCACTCT
>ML811786.1:20490-47456 GCA_009831015.1 Picea engelmannii
TCAATATTATTCGAGCACAATAGTTAGAAAATCAAGTACTGACCTTGAGTCCAAGTGATTTTTCTTGCCTTGGAGACTATCTATATAGGTTTAGAACACTCAGAATTTTATGTGAAGAATGTAAGATAAAAATGGAGGAAGAGTGTTGCATCTATCTTATTCTTTCTAAGCTAGGTAGTGCATATTATGTATTTGTATCTACCTTTTATGCCATGAGAGAGGCTCTAGGGAAAGCTTATGAAAAACTCACTCTTGATTCGTTTTGTGCTATTTTGATTAGAGAAGAAGATAATCTTGTACAACTTGGAGTGATCAACACTGCAGGTACCTCCAACAAAGCCTTAGTTGCCCAGCAGAAAAATAAACCCAAGAATCTAGAGAAGCAACATCCTCGCCACAACAACAAGCAATATAAGGGTCCCAAACCCACTCAAACAGCTTTTGCTCTGAATGGAGACAAAGGAGAAAAATATAAAAATAAGAAGACTGACAGACATTGCAACTTTTGTGATAAATATGGTCATGATGAGGCCAAATGTTTCAAGAAGATGGCATCTTTAGAAGCAGCGATGAAGAAGCACAACATCAGTATTGATCCTACTTATTCTTCTTCTTCTCGTGGACATGCACTTTCTGCTTCCGGTTTCTCCTTCAATGCACCTTCTACTTCTACTTCTAATAAGTGGCTTATTGATTTTGGAGCATATTATTATATGGCTAAGGATAGAGACATATCTTCTACTCTAAATGAATGTAACACCAAGAAAATATTTGTTGGTGATGATAGATCTCTTAGTGTTGAAGGATCTAGAACAGTACAAGTAGAAAATGGCCATTTCAATGATGTATTATGTGTTCCAAGTCTTTCTTGTAACCTGCTATCAGTATATCAAATCACTCATTCAGGTGAAGGTAAAACCGTAGATTTTCACCTCACCAAGTTGTAATCAAAGATCTAAAATATCCTAATCATGTTCTTGCAACTGGAATTGTTGATGATATTACCAGGTTGTACAAGTTTGACAACTTTGGGTCATCATCTTTTTCATCAGTTTTTGTTGCTCAGAGCGATGACTTGAGCAAACTTTGGCATGAGCAGTTTGGTCTTCTAAACTATCGGTCATTGCATCAACTATGTAATCAATAGATGGTGACTGGTCTTCCTCTTGTTTCATGCAGAGATGGTGTTTGTGTCAGTTGTGTTCTCAACAAACATCATCGGGACAGTTTTGAAAAAAGTACCTCTTGGCACGCCTTGGGTCCTTTGCAGCTTGTTCACAGTGATTTGTGTGGTCCACTTTCTTCTCCTTATTTTTCTGGGTGCAATTATTTCTTAACTTTCATTGATGACTTTTCTAGACGTACTTGGGTTTACTTATTAAAACTTAAGAGCAAAGTTTTTGACAAGTTTTTGGCCTACAAGGCCCTTGTAGAAAAGTAATCTGGACATCAAATTCAAAGGTTAAGAACAGATAATGGAGGCGAATATGTGAACAATAATTTTACAAATTACTACACTACACAGAGAATCCAAATGCAACACATTGTTCCATATACACCACAACAAAATGGTGTTGTTGAGAGAAAGAACCACACATTAAAAGAAATCGTTAATTGTATGATCCAATCTAAGGGATTAAGTCTAAAGTTTTGGGCGGAAGCCATCAACTGTGAAAATTACATAGTAAATCGCACTCCCACAAAGGCTCTTAAAAATATAACACCGGAAGAATCTTGGACTAAAATTAAACTAGATGTAAGTCACTTCCATTTTTTTGGCAGTATAGCATGGGCTCACATTCCTGATAAGAAAAGGAAAACATTGCAGCCTAAAAGTGAGAAGTGTATATTTGTTGGTTATTCTGAAGATGTCAAAGGTTATAGACTTCTTCAATCACATTGTAATGAAATTATTATTAGAAGAGATGTTAAATTTGATGAAAATATATTGGCCTGTGAGCCTAATTCGGCATTTGTGCCTTCTTTGGCCTGCGAGCCTAATTCGACATTTATGCCTTCTTTTGCCTGTGATCCTAATTCGACGTTTGTGCCTTCTTCTGATCTGGTTTCTTCTTCAGATGATGACAGTGAGGATGAAAATCCACCTCCGCCTGCTCACCCTCCTCCAGATGAGTTCTTTGAACCTGAACCAGCACCAGTTCCACTGCTTCCTATATGGGTTCATTCAACACGAGAATCAGTTGGTGATCTTGCCGGTGATCCTTCATATCAACGTCAGACACGTTCACAGTTCCAGCGAGCCTCTTCTCTTTTGGCTCAAGTTTCAGAAACTCATGATCCAGAGACATTTGCAGAAGCTTCAGGTCATCCAGATTGGGATACAACAATGAATGAAGAGTGTTGTTCTTTAATGGCAAATGATACTTGGGATCTTATACCTCTTCCAAAAGGAAGAAAACTTGTCAGATGTATATGGGTATACAGAACTAAGTACGCATTAAATGGAAGTGTTGAAAGACACAAGGCTCATTTAATTGCCAAAGGATTTTCCCAAGTTGAAGGATTTGACTATCATGAAACCTTTGCCCCTGTAGCCAAAATGAATTCCATTTGCCTTGTTCTTTCCCTTGCTACCTCACATAAATGGGAGGTCCATTAGATGGATGTTAAATCTGCCTTCTTGCATGGAGATTTGCAAGAATAAATCTACATGGAACAACCTCCTGGCTATGTCCAGAATGACTCTAGCCTTGTTTGTCGCCTTAAGAAATCTCTTTATGGTCTCAAGCAAGCTCCCTGATCTTGGTATTCCAAAATGGACACCTTTCTTATTGCCACTGAATTCTCTAGATGTCATTCTGATCCTAATGACTATACCAAGAAAGTAGGAAGCCATCTCATAATCCTTGTCCTTTATGTTGATGACCTTATCCTTACTGGTAGTGACTCAAAAATTTTAAACCATGTGAAAACCAGCCTTAAGAAGAAATTTGAAATGACAAACTTAGGTTTTTTGCACTACTTCCTTGGCCTCCAAGTTTTGCGAACCAATGAAGGAATTTTTCTTTCCCAGTCTAAGTATGCTTGTGACCTTCTTCGTTGCTATCACATGGACGATTGTAAACCAACCGCTTCTCCATTCCAGTTTGGAGTCAAGCTTACTGCCACATGTACTTTTCCCGAAGTTGATGCCACCCTGTACCGTCGGTTAGTTGGTAGCCTCTTATACTTGACTCATACCCGTCCTGATCTTTCCTTTGTTGTTGGTCTTGGTGCCCGGTATATGCAAATACCCCATGAAAGCCATTGGAAAGAAGCTAAAAGGATACTTTACTATGTCTGTGGTAGAGTTCAATTTGGGATACATTACAGTTCAGGGGGGACTCCTTTATTGGTTGCTTTCACTGATTTCGATTGGGTCGGCAACCCTGATGATCAGAAGTCTACTGTAGGTTATGTTTTCAACCCTGGTTCAGGACCTGTCACTTGGGCCTGTAAGAAACAATAGGCTATTTCACTTTCTTCGGCAGAAGTAGAGTACCGAGCAACGGTAAATTCAAGTCAGGAAGCCTTGTGGCTTCGACAAATCCTTTTAGAGTGTTGATTCCAGCAGCAGCATCCGACTAGCCTTTGGTGCGAGAATGAGAGTGCCATCAAGCTCGCCAAAGACCCAGTTCAACATCAACGTAGCAAACACATCGATCTCCACATGCACTCCTTTCTTATCCTATTGTGTCACTATTGTAAATCCTTCAATCCTATCCCAAGTTGTTCTTAAAGGGAGATGTTAGGATATTTAGACACTTAGGAGTTAGTTAAGATCTAATTGGTCTAATGTGTCGTTAGGTAAAAGTGTGTTTCTTAGTTTGTTTCTTTAGTATGCATTAGTATGCATTTGTAGTTAGGAAATTCGACGGTCATGATATGTTCCCGACATAGAGTGATCTGGCGGTTCATACTCTCCTCGATCTTAACGACCATTGATCTGTGGCTTAACACCCATCCATGATATCTATTTAAAGAGAATGGAGGGTCATTTATCGATGATCGATTGTGAGAAACTCTCTTGTAAAAACTCTATGTAATATTTTTCTTTGCATTAATAACCTACTCCAAGTGGCCGCGTTGGTTGGGGCCGTGGATGTTTCCCTGTAGGGGTTTTACCAAGTGAAAACATCGGTGTGTTGATCTTTGATCTGGTTATGTGAGTGGTTACTAAAGGTGTTCTTCCTCTGTTGGAATACATGTGTTGTCGAACAACATACAAGTTTGTCATTTATCCATATGTTGCATGATGGATATTGGACCCTTCTAATGAATTGAAAAACCAATTTAGGAAAATCACACTTCAAAGGAATGCACTAGCATGCACTTATGTTGTAGTGAAATGACCATGTTTCTTACACAACAAATCTTAGCAACAGTGCACAAGATGGCATATTCAGATAAGCTCGATCTTATAAAAAATTTAGAAGGGCATAGCCAGCAGAATCGACGAACAAGATTTGCAAAGGTTATTTGAAAATGGTTCACACCACTATGGATATATGCATTTGGTTGATGAATGGAAATTTTAATGAAGGTACTTTAGGGAGAAGCCATTATGATATGATAGAGGTGGAGCATATTTAAATTAGGAAAGTACTCGAGGATCCAACTAACCAGCGATTCATTTTGGTGTCAGATAGGTAACTATTTGCCAACTTTTGTGCACAACAACTTCACATATAATGGTTGAAGGAGTTGAAGAAAGAACATTATTGGGATTCGAGACTTCTCTAGCCAAAGAACACAAAGCAATGCCAATGAATTTGGAATTTCTTCTACATATTAGAGTGGACATCACTGGAATCAAGAGTTGTAACATGTTCTCATGTAGTTGCTAATGAGGTTGAAGAGAGAATGCCTCTCATATTTTAAACTTAAGTAGCTAGGATACACGAAGAATTGTCAAGACGTTTGTCCTTGCTTCAGCAAATTATGACAGATAGATCCCCATTTTTTCAATCGGGAACTAGCATGTTAGGTATAGTGGTTGATGAAGTTGAATAAATAATGGAAGTTAGATTGGAGACCTATTTAGCTAGATAAAGAAGAAATTGTTTTGAGAAATTTTGCACTGATTAGACATTGTAGAGATAAGAGGTTGTGTTGTTATTAAGGAAAGTGATCTGGGATGTTTTGAACACTTGTATACTGGTTGAGGCAGTGATTGGCTTGCGTCATTGTGGGAATGTTGTGAGAGGAGTTGTGGATTTTTTCTTTCCCCTCACAATACCCAAGATCGAGGATAGTCATGGATTGACGAGCTTTGATTTCATTGATATGCCTTGGCGAGCCATGATCCAGGATAGTGAGTTCAATCCTTTCAGGGATTTCAGCTTTGGGGTCCAGGGGAGGAGGGCATAGTCTGAGCATGGTGATCAGGCCATTATGATTAGAGTGGCATAATGTCATCATGGTGGGTCATTTTTGAGATTAGCTTGAAACCCTAGGATTACATTGTTTAGCAGTTCAATGATTGATGCAGAGGAGATAAGGTTCTACTTTCGGAAGTTTACTACTGGAGTGCATAAGATTGGTTTTTTGGAGGAGCAATTCTTTGAGGATTTGTCCGAGTTTTTGCAGTATCTGATTACTCTACTTACCGATAGTATTCATGAGGCCTCGCATGTCAAAGTTTATAGGCTTCATCTCTAGATTGGAACCAGGTTTTTAGTTCAATGTCCTTAGAGATATGTTTGGATAGAGCATCGACAAAGTGATACATTATTCTCTACATGAGATTGTTGTGTTGAGATTGCTTCATGTGCTCTATGTGAAGTTAAAAATTTGATCTGATGTAAATGTTTCCTCTAAAACTTCCAATTTTTTGGGGATACATAGGGACTCGATGTTTTTGGGGATACATGAGGATTGGGCATGTATTGGCTAGATGTCATTGCATGCATTGGATAGATGTCATCCACTTCGGTGTTTCCTTTCCCTAGTTTAGGGGTATACTAGTAAGACTATGTTAATGTGTCATTTTGACTTTATAAGAATTTTGTTATCCAATCTTTGTTGAAATTGAAATCAACAACCTTAATCTTACAATGCAAGATTTTAGACTATGAATTATGCCATTCATAGATATATATAATTTCCTTAAACAAAACCAAATTTTGTTCAATTTTAATGAAAAATATTTATTACATTTGGCTTATGTTATTTATGGATTTAATAATTTTATTGAAAAAAAGTCAAATTTTAATTATGTTACTTTAATCTTTGAATTGCTAATTCTATATATTTATAGTTTTTTTTGTGCTAAAACATTTTAAGTCTTTTCAAACTACCTTTTTACTATTTTATAATATTTATTTTATTTTTTTAAATGGTAACAATGAAAATTTAAGTTTTATATTTTAATTGAATGTTAATAATTTCTTTGTAATAATTCAACTTTCTTTTATTCTTATTGGTCCATATGAGATGCCAGGGAAGGGACTATAGCAGTGAGTTATGCTTTGACTTTGTATTAATTCTATTTTGATTTGTAATTTTTTTCAATTCTATAAAGTTTATGTAATTTTTAAATTAAAAAATAAAATTAATATTTGTTTATTTATATTTTAATTGGCTACAAACTTGAAATCCTTATTGTCGCCCCGACGGCGGATTCATATCAGAAATTAAATAATTTACAATGAGAAGTCCTGTGGGCATTAAATAATTCAAGTCTATTCTTTATAATTTTTTCATCTTTTTAGTTTCATGGTGCTTATTATAATCAGATGTCTATCACCGTTCACGGACTACCAGCAGTTCCTCGGTTCATAACTCTATGTAGGACTGAAAATACAACACGTAAATATGTTTACTTACTTTAGACATGTGGTGATAGTACATTGTGCAGGGGACATGGACAACATTGACAGCTCGACCAAACCTTTAAATATGCAAGCATCATTGCAAATATTTTCCGTCGACAGTCACATGGAAGACTTGGTTGTAGAGGCAGAATAAAAGTGAAGGATGTGGTGCCTTCATAGATATCAGGATTCCAAGTAAAATATATTGAGCTAGGTACTTCGTTGAAGACTTAGCCTTATCTAAACCCTAATCTTTGCCTTTGTCACATGTTTGTCGATTATTAAGGAAATATTTAAACCTTAACATTTTCATTCGCCATCTTATTTGTCGGTTATGAGTGTTGATTGCAATGGAAAATGATGTACTAGACGCAGCAATTGAGCATACTAGAGCAACTCATGAAAAATTTTAGTATTATACCTATTGATAAAATTACGAAATGTGTTTATATCCTCTTGTTGTTTGGTCAAAAAACCCTCACAATCATTTTCCTTGAAGTATGTAACAATGAGGCATGTCGAGGTTGCAGAAAGGTGCTTCCATTAGTGTGTAATGGTCAACATTGGAACTGGCACCTCTTTGTTCTTTGTGTAAAGAGAGTATAAAAATGGTAATGTGATTCTGGATTTTTTCGAACTTTTGTTTTCAAAATTCCAGAAGTTTTCTAGAGGTCAAATGTGCATACATTCCACCACCTCGATCGCAATAAGTGCACCTTTCCTTTTTCCTTGAAATCCAATTTCAAACTTCTCATCCTAAATCACCATAATAATGCAGGTTTAAACTTCATTTCTAAAAGTCTTTAGCACATTCTAAGTTCATTTACTTTCATTTGGAAAAGAATTTGAAAATGCATATGCATATACTCATAGCTCAGTCTTTTGTTTCCTATTTATTTGTCATCATCTTTTTATTGTGGCCATTCTATCTATAAATTTTATGTGAGAAAGCATCAGAACTTATGATCTATAAATTTTACATGAGAAAGCCTCAGAAGTTATGTAGCTCGCATATTTTATCTTGTTGTTGCAGAATCTTTTAACATATCGAGACTTGGAGAGGCTCAACAGAAGAAATCTAGAAAATAGAAGAAAATTTAGCTCTACCTTTAGGTATCTATCAGGTGTCAAGATGGAGTGGTGATCATAGAGGTTTCAAATCTTCCCCTCCAAAATCGAAGAAACCTGAGACTATTGATGTTAAAATTGTTTAATTCCTTCACTGTGTGTGCAAAGTTCGATATATTTCATAAATTTTGTAGGGTTTCAACATGGGAGACTTGGTTGTAGAGGTTGTTACAGAATAATTCTCCTACGGACAAATGAATATTCCCTTGGATTCTAGACCCCTAATACCAAGACAAAAAAACACAAATGGACATTAACATCCCTTTTAATTTAGTTTAACTAATCAAAAAAAGAGAGAGGGAGAAAAAGTGTGATGCACCTTGTTTCGAAGTTTGTCCTCGTTGTTTCAAATTTGAGTTCGATCTTCAAACTCCTTAGCACAACTTGACACCTGCAATGCAATGGACAACAAAGAGAAACAAAGAAATCCTACTTTACAAGATTAGATTAGACAAATCCATCTAGAACAGTAGACATGCACATGCAAGAATACACAAGCTTGAAGGGAACATGCTAAGTATTTTGGTGAGAACTTTTAAAGAGAAACTTACAATCACGAATGGTGTTGCAAAAGTCGCTCCAAATTCTCCTCATCCAGCCCCTTGCTCAAAAGATCCACGATCAAAATGACAATGCTTTTGTTGATTATTTTCCCCCTTGTTCACCATGAGAATGCCTCCATTTATAGTCTTTGGGAGGCCCAACCACCTTGGTTATATTTGGGATTAGTTGAGGATATGAATCCATCAGTTGTGGTATCTCCCTTAGATGCACCCTAAGGGTTAGATTCAAGCCAAGCCAACTCGAATCATCCCTATCTATCCTTAGGGAAAAAGGGGATTTCTTCCCAAGATTTTCTCAACCAATCGACGCTCCTTTAAAATGGGAAAAAAAGCACTACAACACTCACTTCTAGATAGACAAATAGTGTTAGCGCTCCCTGCATATGAGCAGGGGAGCGTTGATCTTCCAAAAATTGTCAAGATGACCAATTCTCATAGAAAAACACTTGGTTTCGTCTGTCAAATGATGGGGCTTCTTCTTATAACATGGTTTAAGGGTCATATCAAGTTTTCTCATGGTGTCATTCGCAATGCGACACTTATGTGATGAAAATGCGACATTTACGATACTTGTGACAAAAGCGTGACACTTACGACAATGAGAATGTTACATTATCAAAGTGAGGAATTTTTATGTGTAACAGATTGCCCCCAAAGTGTGAAGTCAGAAAATGGAAGTCGATGGCCGAAACACTTTGTAGTTGAAGCAAGGGTATGGAGTTGGGGAACCTAGTAGAAGATGCAAACAACCATCAAACAAAGTTATTATGTGTTCTAATCCTAAGGCAGACATACCTATGCTTGGGTAATAAATGACTCAAATTATGGCCGCCAATAAATACACTATTGATCCATCATGATATTGACTAAGGGTATGGCCACTAGTGATACAATGTGGATCTATACTTCTATGACATGGATTGATCATAGCCACGCAAAATACACAATGGAGCTATGAGGTGATAATACATAGCCACAGACCAATACAACGTGGATCTATGTGACAACATAAGTATTAGCATGTTCAAATGATTTCCTTCGTAGCCTGGGACAAGAAGATGTCATAATGAATGCTCAACCTAGGATCTTCGTCCTAATCCCAATGTAGTACGAATCTAACCATGTGAATAGATTTATTGATTTTGAACATGGTAGAAACCACTTGATTACCGGTCGTTGAGGTGAACTGTTAACAAGTGCCAGGGAAATCACTAGTGATGTCAATGACTCCCAAGGTACCCTAGTACAATCCAACAAATGTGAATAAATGATTTGAGGTCGAACATTTGCAGAATCATCCGATCAGAGGTCAATGATGTAAACCCATTGTTGGAAGCGAGGAGGTCTACCATTGAGGCATGCAAGTCCCAAGGTACTAACTGGTTTCTAATTCTAATTCCCGGATGATGTGTTGAATTCGACAGTAAAAGAGGGTCTTGATATATCCCCCATCATCAACATGAAACCAACACAGGAAAGTGATGATATATAGAGAATGAATCATAGACTGACATGGGTATGGAAACTGGTAATTTTGCAGATGGTTGAATCTCGAAGAGGATACTTCCCTTGAACACTGAGGCACGACATGAGACTTGGTAGCATAAACACAGAGTGGCCCAAAACATAACGCAGCGGGTGCAGTGACATTCTTCGGATGACTCAAAGGAATGGAAGACTCGTAGAATTGGTTTAGTGTAGAGGTTTAGCAGATTATCCAAGTGTTCAAGGCGAAGGTTAAAAACGAGTGTCATGTTCAAAGGCAACTGCAAGAGTTGTTTACGAATTTTCTCAAGAAACTTGACCCACTTCCTTCATTTCCCCCCCCATCCAGATAGATGAGTATCTCATTTAATTTAATGAGCTCGAGGAGGGTAACACATGCTCAATATAAATCACCTTCGGTGATTTCCTCTTCCTTTGTTTTACGAACTGGAAGAAGTAAGGATTCGTTCCCAGATGGGCCCTTCAATGTGTAGTTTAGCAAGTCCAGAGAAGGAAAACTTGGTGGTTTTTCATGTTTAGAGAGTCTGAAAAAAAATTAAAGACGACTCTAGGGTTGTCCTTTTTCATAATTTTTAGTCCCCGAGGTTTGAAAAAGAGATAAACTATTAGTCGAAAGACACCCTTTCGAACCTTTTAACAATTGTGAAAGGAAACAATATCACTTGGCAATCTTTTCATGTTTAGAGAGTTTGAAAAGAGCTTAAAGACGACTCCAGGGGTTTCCTTTTACATATAACCTCTACGAGTTCGAAAAAGTGATAAAATTATACTCAGTTACATTCTCATGTATTTATGAGTGCGAGAAAGAACAAATATTATGCTCATTAGTGTTACGAGGTTACTGAAAGACATTGCTTGAAATCTTGTAAAAACAAACTGTTATGGGCATAAGACATTAGTAATTTCTCAAAAAAATTATTAAAAACCCCAAAAATGACTTTATAATAAGGAGACAATATCAAAATGAACCTATCAAATATCAAAATAGGTCAAAATTTCATTTTTCTATTTGTTTTTTACCATTCTCCTCTAGATTTTGGATTTTTCACCTCTTTGGAGTGTTTTTCGAGCGGTGATTATGGGAGTTGTGAGCGATCATTTTCAGATCCGTCTAGACCAGGTTAGTTGTCTCTTCCTCCTCATCCTTTTTCATGGTTTTTTACTGCATTTTAACCTTTGTTTTGGGTGTTCTAGGCTCCTTAGGAAGCCCTAGAGCGTTGAACCAAATCGACGCTCCCTCAAGGCACTAAGGGGAGCGTCGATCGAGATTTCAGCACATTCGTGCATATGTCTAGGGAGAGATAACGCTCTGTAGGCTACTTTGAGGGAGCTCTAGGCGTAGAACTCAAAAATTCTTTGACTTTTTGGCTAAACAGAGCCATTTTTTCTCCATAAGAGTTTGACTAATGATGATTAAGTGTTGTATTTGTAGATTTCATCTACATCTAGCCATGATTGAGTGGAAAGAGCGTGAGCATGAGTTCGATGATATTGCCTCTCTCCAAGACCCTCAAGCGAGGGAAGCCTTACAAAACTATGGTTTTCTCAAATACTTCAAGCTTCAAAACATGAGAAAAGAAGTATTATTGCTTGAGTACTTGATTGGTCTATGGGACGATGTTGAGCAAGCGTTCTAAATCAGGCCACACATGATTGAAATCAAAATAGACGATGTATACTTTCTAACAGGGCTCTTGAGGAGAGGGGCACCCATACCAGCCTTTCCCCCAAGTTGGGGAATGAGCCCTCATCTTTCAGATTCACTGTTGACTTCTTCGCATGGTGGAGGAGGCAATGAGTGGTTATTGAGGACTTCCCCTATGTCAGGGTAGATTTCAAAGGTAACGCAAACCTGGTACTTCCTGAGGGCATCCAATGGGATGCATCATGTATGAAACATAACCTTGCAACATACATTTTCTTTATATTTTTTGGGTTGTACAAAGAGGAATCTAGACTATTTTGTTTTCATCATGCAGACAGAGGTGCATCACGCCCGGTTGATATGCCGACACTGGGGAATCGTGGAGATCCACAGGAAACAACTGAGCATGATGTCATAGTGGGAGGGCTCTGAGAGGTAGAGAGGAACCTCTGGGGTTTGACGATGGGTGTCCCACCCCTCAGGAGGCGAGATGTGCCTCTACACTTGCAGTGACATATAGTTGGGGTTTATGAAAGCCTGAACCATTTGCTTCATTAGGTTACACGAGCAGTAGTGTGCTATGGAGAGCACAATGTGATACAAGAGGAGGATTAAGGTCCTCATTTGATTTTTTGTAGTGCTTATGACGATATTATGGGCATGAAGGCCCAAGTTTTTTGCCCCGTTATGTACATTTTGATGATGTATTTCCAAAAAACTTTTGCTATTATATATATATATATATATATATATATATACGAGTTTTGTGGTGCCTATCTATGTTGCAATTTTTTGTCTTATGTGATGTTTTTGTGTACATATGATTTATGTTTCAAAATGTTTTATCTATGTGCAAGATACCAATCTAGCATGTAATTAGCTAATGAATCTAAAGTTGTATTGATTTCTCTCGGTAAGTGTCTGTATTAGAGAAATTCAAACAATATTTCGAGACGACAAACCCTTAGGTGGAGACGTAGTAAAACTGAGTTGTGAACGGTGTACTCACGATTAAGTTGATGGACCACGAGTTGAGAGTCTAGGTTGATAATCAATTGAGTTATACCTAGAGAGGAGGCTTCGGTTAAAAGTTTGATGATGGAATGATATTCTTCCACATTATTGGTCACATATCCGAGGAAAATTCCTCCTAAACTCACCAACTCGCTAGAGTGGTAGATGACCCAAGATGCAGAAGCGATGTTCTGGGTGTGTTGACTAGCGCCATCCGCAAACCCAAAATAGATGGGAAAGAGTGATGTCATCTGCACATTCAATCACAAAGCAAAGTATAAGCAGTTGAGACAAAACTCGTGCATGCAAAAGAAAAGACACACCAAGTCAAGAGTATATAGTACAATAATGTACAAAGCACACATGCAAGATATTATATGCACAGTACTTCTTGAGGTAAATCCCATTTCGAGGCTCACCAAGAGATATTCCATCGTATTCTATTAACTTGTAGGCGCCTCTGTGTAGCATATGTTTTATGATAAAAGGCATATTCTACATGGGTTCTAACTTTCCTGCCCCAAACTTGTCGCGATCTTGATCATAGACTAGGAGCATTTCCCCTTCTGCAAAAGATCGAGGTTGAATGGATTTGTCATATTGATTTTTCATGCGTTTTTGATACGTCTCATTGATGAGAGCATCATTGTGACGGGTTTCGTCCAACTTGGTTAAATATAGGAATCATTCCTCTTCAATAGAAGTGTGAGGTAGGAGTTCTACGATAAGTTTCAACGAAGGGATCTCACATTCGATTGGTAACACCACTTATATGTTAGATACCAATTGGAATGGTGTGAATCCAGTTGTAGTTTTCACTGAAGTTCGATAGGCCCAGAGTGCAGAGAAGAGTTGAAAGTGCCAAAAGGTATTGTTTGTTCCCACCATGCATTGGAGCATGGTCTTCGAGACTTTTTTGATGGTTTCGACTTGTTCATTCTCCAGATGATAGTAGGGGGATGAGTTTTCATGGTGAAAACCCAACTTGGTACGCAATTCACTCATCATATGGTTCTAGAAGTGTGATCTGTCATCAGTTACGATAGCTTGCGAGACACCGAATTCAGTGATGATGTGGTTAAAAACAAAGAGTGCTCCAGTCAAGCCATCGTTAAGGAATGTCAGCATAGCCTCAGCCCATTTAGTGAAGTAATCAACGACAACGATGATATAACCATGCCCCCCAGCTGAGGTAGGCTTACATTGCATAAAATCGATGCCCCATTTTGCAAAGGGGTCAATGACGATAATGGGATGCAACAGAGCTGGGTGGGTACGTGATTTCTTCTAAAATATTTGACAGGTTGTGCATTTTTTAACGACCTTGTTCCAATCTTTGAATATAGAAGGCCAAAAATAATCGGCACGTAAAAATTTATGGACTGTAGCCATCCTAGAAAGATGACCGCCACAATCTCCAAGGTGACAGTCATTTAACACTCTGTCGGCCTCATTGTGGGTTAAACAATGTCATAGGACAATATCAATGTCATGGCAGTACAATGTCTCACCGACGATGAGGTGGCGTTTGGAGTGGTGTCGAATGCGACGTTGTTCATCACGTGAGATGTTTGGACGAAAACATTGGATTTGGAGATAGAGAATAATATATCCATACCAAGGATAGGACGTACTAATGAGGAATAGGGATTCATCAAGAATAGAATCATCGGGCTCAGTATCTTCATCAGTAAAGGGAAGATTGCAAATCAATTCCACAAAAACCAACAATTTCTTAGCTTTTGATTTGGAAAATTCGAGATCGAATTCCTGGAGAATAACGATCCATTTGGAATATTTCCCCCCAAGTACTTGGTGAGTTAAGATGTTGAACATGGGGTTCGAGTCTGCAATGACTGTGGTAGTGCGTAACAGAATGTAAGGGAGAATTCTTTGGACGACAATAACTATTGTTAGAGCCAACTTTTTGACATGCAAATATCAGAGCTCGGGACCGGATAGACTCTTACTTAGATAGTATATCACATGTTCGTCGTCGTCATTATCCTCTTGTACTAACACCATAGCAATAATGGAAGAGAGGCAGCCAAATAAAAGATATAGTCCTTCACATAATCTCATGGGTACAAAAGAGGTGTGTTTCTTAAGGCATGCTTAAGGGAATTGAATGAGTGTTGAGAAGTTTCATCCCAAATGAAAGGGATATCTTTCTGCAACAATCTCATAAATCCTGTAGTGATTTCGGCGTAATTGCAAATGAAATGACGAAGAAAGTTTTCCTTCCCTTGAAAACTTTGCGGTTGAGTGAGATCGTTGGGAGGAGGTAAAGTTGTAATGGCTTTAACTTTTAATGGATCCACCCTAATCCCATATTTGGAGACTATGAAGTCGAGGAGGCATCCTGATTCAAAAATGAAAATACATTTATGGGAGGTCAAATGTATTTGGTAAAACCGACATCGAATAAAGATGGTTGGCAGGCGACCAATGTGGTCTCGTCGATGAGACGAGTGAGCAGGTAAGTCATCGAGGTAGGGTTCAACAATATGTTTGATATCCTGGAATGCGTACGACATGGCCCGCTGAAAGTAGCTCCAGCATTTTTAAGTCCAAAAGGTAGTTTTCGATAAGAGAACGTCCCCCAAGTGCAGATGAAGGTTGTTCTTTGTTGATCAACTGGTAGGATGTTGATTTGTTTGTATCCAGAAAAGCCATCCATGAACGATAAAATGACACTTCCAGTGCAATTATCGATAATTTGGTCGATAAAGGGTGTAGGGTAATTGTCTTTGGGACAAGATTTATTAAGATCCCTATAATTGACACAAACACAAATGGTCCCTTATTTCTTAGTGACCAAAATGATGTTGGAAACCCATTCGGTTAAAGGGACCGGATAAATAAAACCAAACTTCAACAGTTTTTGGACTTCTGCCTTTATGGCCATGGTTTTCTTAGGATGAACCAGGTGAAGTTTTTGTCTTACGTGTTTAACACCTTGGTAAGTCTTTATCTGATGCACAATGATTGAAGGATCGATCCCTGGAATTTCTTCGTAACTCCAAGAAAAGATGTCATGGAATTATTTGAACAAGGTTGTATAACTCTCAACTTCTTCAGCTGAACAATTTGCACCTAGATGAATGTTTTCCACAATACCTTCTTTTATTGATATGTCGACAATAATCGTAGAAGAGATGTTTCCCAAATTCCCCTCGGAGATGGTATCCTAAGTGAGTATTGGAGATTGGGGGCAGTCGACAATATTGCTAGGAAATATAGAAGATATATCTTTCTCAATGTCATCCAAACTCGGGAGAAAGGACAAATGATGGTGGTTTTCATCCCACGATGCCTCCTCAATGTAAATCATTTCCATACTAGATTCATCCGATGGAAATATATATAGGATGTAATCGAAAGTAGAGGATAGGGGCGTTAACCATTATGGTAACGAGTAAGTTTTAGATGCCAGCAAATGTTGGTCATCCGGTGAAGGAGAGGTAGACTAGATGGTGTTGTATTCAGCCTATGCAGGACTAAGTGGCATGGTGTCACCTAGTGTGTCAAATTCTAAAGGACTAGGCATGATCCATGAATCAAATGATTTGTAGGATTGATGTGCCATAGTCGATATCATATTGATCGTTGCGATATGTTGCAAAGTGAGAGGAAGTTGTGTAGGAAAGGTACCCATAAGCGAAGATTCTTTTAAAATACCTACTCCAAAACTTTTGTAAGTGATCTTGGAATCTCCCAGAAAAGGAATATTGTTGGCTGCGGGAGTGCGAGCGCCCGGGGTGCAGTAATATAACTGATCAATGGTCACAATTTTACCTTGATGGAGAAACTGGATACATCGAAACACCGATGAAGCGACGGAAGTCATGGAATAAAACCAACTTCTTCCTAACAACAAGTTGTAATCGAGGGGAGCATCGACTACCCCAACATCTATTGAAACAGTCTTTCCTCCCAATTGAACAACTAAGGACTGTAATAGTCCATGAGGACAGAATCCTCTCCCATCAAATGCTCGTAACATAGTAGGGGATTGATTAAGACCAGGCGATTTCAACCCTTTCCAACAAGCCAACGACATGACACATGTGGAATCTCCCTCATTCAAGATCGTGCGATGAATATGTTGATTGTGGACGGCAACATCAATTTGGAAAGAAAG
Source organism: Picea engelmannii (assembly GCA_009831015.1). NCBI lineage: Eukaryota > Viridiplantae > Streptophyta > Pinopsida > Pinales > Pinaceae > Picea > Picea engelmannii. The sequence goes on from ML811786.1 coordinate 37,306, forward strand.
TTGGTGAGAGAGTCACGATTTAAAATTATCAAGGTTAAACATGATATTATTATATGAATCAGGATCTATTGCTCCAATGGTTGCCAAGAGATTCCTACGTTGACTAGGGAAATGTTGTAGAACTTTGAGAGCTAACATAGAACACGGTGCTTGGGCCAAATCTTCAACAATGTTGTAGTTTTGAGCAGCACGTGAACTATGATTAAAAGTTGTCTTTCGAATTGTGCTCTTGGGTGGACGTAAGATAGATTCAAAGTTAGGTTTCTCAATCTAGAGTGGCTCAGATGGAGGAGTAACGGTGGTGGACGGTGGATCCATTGTAGTACCATTAGTTACATTTTCCTTATCAGGTTTAGTCGGAGGTGTTTCATATGTCGTAGTACGAGTGGTCAAATATATCCCATTAAACATGTAAATGTGGGAACTCGATGAAGCTTCCTCACTAGGACGATGATTTGGATTGCCTCAGGCCGGAGGTGCAGGAGCTTGCACAACCAATGATTGTTGTTGTGGAAATGTTTGTGTCAACACAATGGGTTGGGAATTTCCTTTAAAAAAAGTTGCAACTTCATCGCAATGAGGACAATCTCGGGTGTAGTGATCATCACCACAAATGAGATTTTGATGTGGTTGTTTCTCAGTGGTAGGTGGTTGAGTTAGTGTTTTTGGATTTTCTTTTTTATTATTGTTTTTCTTTGGTTTATTTTTTATTTACTTCTTTCCCCCTGACTTTTGCGGAGAAGCAGATTGAATTGCATTCACCTCAAATATTTGATTTGGGGTGGAGGTGGATGAGAGCGAAGTCGATCCGATAGTGGGGGAATTTACTTAGCGATTAGCCGTACCAGTCGACTCTGAGTTGTATTTGGTTTTTACGGAATCGATAACTCCATCTGTGTGATCTGTGGAGGATGGTTTTGATGGATCGGTTGACGTACAGAGAGCGTTCGGAATCAATTCATACAAATTACCTAATTGAGAATAAACCAAGTCTAGATACTAGGCAAGAGCAATGGATTCCTCTTTGATAATGACACCATCCATGGCTATGTCACGGGAAATCGAAGGTAAAGGAGATTTAGTGAACCATTCAGCCAGTAATTGGTCAGGAATGGTTTCTTTGATCAACCATCGTCGTCATCTCCACTCATGAATATGATCATAGATATGTACGGAGTTGGTTTGATGAAGGGAAGTCAAGAGGTATGTACCAGACTTGTAATGGATGGGTAATTGAAAGTGCGTGATAAAATCCACGACAAGGGAATTAAAATCTTGAAAAGTGTCACGTTGTAGCTCAATGTACCATTTGGTTGTTGAACCCATAAGTGTGCGTTGGAAAAGACATAACCAGATAGATTCATCCATCAGTGAATTTGATGAACACCATAGATGAAAAGTCATAATGTGGTTGTTAGGGTCTTTTCCAGGTTTACCATCAAATTTTGGGATATCAAAAGGTAATTTAGCAAAGATAACTGGCCAGAAAGGAGAATGTAATATGGGATCATTTGTCAATCTCAATAGATCTGGTAGATCTAGAGTGGCTAAGGACGGTAGTTGTCGATTGACCTGAGGATGACACTGGTGTGGCATGGGGACACCAGTATGGTTGTAAACTAGTTGAGGTGGATAGTTGTAGCTAGCAAGCCCTCCCATGTACTATTGTTGTTGACCAGCAAAGGTAGGATTCATCTGTTGAGGAGCGTTCATGAAAGGAGAGGGGCAACCCATTTGGCCTTGGCGAGGATAACTAGTGTAACCCATGGGAGGATAGTTTGCTTGATTAGCTTAAGGTGGATAACCAGTCTACCCTTAAGGAGAGTAACTAGGTTGTCCTTACGAAGGGTAAGGATTTGTCCCTTGGGGAGGATAATATTGTTGACCTTGAGGACCCCAAGTGGGATTCGGGACCCCCGGGATAGGTTGTCCAGAATGTAATCCAGAAGGATTGGGATTCGATATTCCTCCTTGCGGGTTGGGGTTTGATGTCCCTCCCTGATATTGTTGATGAAATGTACCTCCTTGGGATGGTCCCCAGGATTTTGGGGGGTTTCTTATGAAAGAAGGTTGTCCACGTGCCATCGATTGGGTAACAGTTGGGTTTTGACCGATGAAAGGGGGTTACCCCCCAGTCGGCGCGGGTATGTGTAAGGATGGTTGTCCCACGGGAGGGATGTGTCCACTAGATGGGGGTTTCCCCCCGGTCGGGATTTTTCCTGGGTTTATTTTACGTGTGTGGCAGGGTTCTGCATTTCGTAATGTGAAGGCGTCCCAATAGGGTTCTATGGAATATAAGGAGTTGTGGGTTGAAGAGGTATGGTAGGAGTAACCGTCAAGGTACTTTTCACATGACTAGGTAATATGATTCTTGTGTCACTTTGAACTTGTACTAAGGTGGTATCCGTATTGACTATTTGTTTGATGGGATGGTTGATAGTCTGACTTTGCGGTCTTGCCTCAGCACCAGTAAAGGTAGGAGGGTCAAAAGGTGGTGAGCTAAAATTAAATTTCTCATAAAGGTCACATCCCAATGGAGTTCTCCATACAGAACGAACATGAGTTTGATGTGGATTTACCATTTCAGCAGAACGGATAGGGGTCGTGTACTCATCATTAAAATTTGGTTGTATTGGTTCCATATCCAACTGATTATATAGCCTTGATGATAAGTGAGGGTAATCTTATACTATAATGTTACATGAGGAATCCAATCAGACAAGTAGTGGATCGAGAGGTACTTGCACAGCAGGGTTGATAGAAAGGGTTCCCTCCTCAACTGTAACCAAGGCTCTCTCGGGATTCACTAGCAAAGGAGTAGTAGCACTCCCAACGTCTGAATGCTTCTCAACCTCTTCACAGTAAGTGTCTTCAGGTGAGTTAGGAGGTAAGGGTTCGTAGCCTTCTAGAGGAAACCCTTGCATCCTAAGTTATCTGTGAAGACCTTTATCGTTTACAGTCTCAATTTTGAAAGACAATAAAATAAAAAAACAACACTTGCTAAAAAATATAGAAAACCAGCAAACAAACAATGCCTTCTCTCAATGAACGTGCTAGTTGGTGATGAAATCCAACATCGCATGATCAAAGTGCGAAGGGGATAGGATATGGGTGGGTGGATCATTTATGTTGGCGACCTACTTAACGAACTTACACCTTGGTGCAAGCTTCCTCACAGTTTTACTCGCTGCTTACCCTCCAAGGAGCCTGAGTGAGTTTGACCAACATCTGTTCCAGGTACAACGAAGACTTCCCTTCACCGTCACCTCGTGTAAGGACCCTAAATATTATGGCTACTAAGGATACCAACTCCCATTCAACCTTTGGGCAGGATCAGTCGACAGTCAATTCTGAATGTATGGGAGGGATATCAAGTCTGAAATCATTCAAGAGAACTTAGGACAAGTGGATCGGTAAACTCCAGAGGACCCCGAATGGATTTGGAATTCACGAAGCTTCGAGACCAAATGAAGACAGTTGAATCTCAAGAACAACCCCCAATATATGATCTGACTACTACGAACAGTTAAGCCTCAGAGGGATAATCTTTGTTTCTCTCTTGAACATGACCTTGTGCGTAACCATTGTGTGAGAGGGGGATCCCAACTATGCTTATACGAAAATTGGATTTTCTCTCCCTATCGCAAGATTTTGAGTTTGTCTTGAATGCTTTGGAGGGTTATTCTCACAGCCTATTCCAAAGCTCTAGTCCTAGTCTATTGTTGGTGTAAAGATCTTAAAAATAAAAGGTTTCTAGATTGATTTTAATTAGCGTTGATTTTAGTGGTTGTTATTTACGCAAAGGTGAATGATAGTGAAATTGATGATGTTTGATACTCAACTCCAAGAAAGATAAAAAGAATGAGATGCAAATTTTCATTTCAATGAACTTCTAACTATGGGAAGGAGAAGAGTTTCTTTTTCATTCACTAACAAGCACTTAAGAATGCAAAAATTTCATACAATTACATTCTCAACAAGAATCCAAACAGTTGCCGAATTATAAAGAAAACCTTTCTAAAATCCAAAAACCAATACAAAAAGTATTCATTTGTTTGATTGTAAATGTAAATTGAATCATTCGTCTAATGCTTCTTGTTTTCACTAATAATGAAAAATGACTTCACTACTGCAACTTTGGAAAAGAGGAAGCAAAATAACACAATCAAAGACACTCTCAACATTCGACAAGAGACTAAAAGAAGAACAAACTATCTATTCAAAGAAAAACACCAAAAAACAAAGAATCACACATAAAAATATGCTATAAATGAGTAATGGATTAAACACCAAGTAAATAGTACTCAGACCAATGATGTTCCTTATAACTATATCCAATCAATTAGATGAACAAAAAGAGCAGCAAAAAGAACCCGGGTTTGAGGAAAGACGATCATTTTTTGTGATAAGGAAAGACAACACAAAACCTAATAAAAGACTAAAAGAGTGAAAAGAAGCAAGTTGTATGTCAAACAGAATACAAGATCTGATAGAAAAGGATCTGAGCTAGAGAAAAAGACCCAAGAACTACACCCAACAAACAGACAGTCAACAATTTTTCAAGGCAATAAAAATCGACGCTCTGGTAGTAATAGCACCAAAGCGCTACAATGCTCCCTAATACACTCTGGGGGTGCGTTGATCAAGCTATCAGCGCTTTGACTTAAACTAGAGAGGATGTTGGTTCTGAGAAAAGTTTTGGAAAAACCAAAAAATTCAAAAACTCGGGAATGTTCAATCAGAGACTTTGTAAGACAACTTTAGCAAAGATAAACATATGTACAGATAGATCAAATCAACAAATGAGATCTGAAGATAGACAAAAGGCAAGGAAAAACCAAGGAAAGAACCAAAACTGAAAGCTTCGATCCCCGGTGGAGTCATCAATTTCTGTTATGGAATAATTCCCCTGCGGACATGTGAATATTCCCTTGGATTCTAGACCCCTAATACCAAGAAAGAAAAACAAAAATGGACACTGACATCCATTTTAATTCAGTTTAACTAATCAAAAAAAGAGAGAGGGAGAAAAAGTGTGATGCACCTTGTTTCGAAGTTTGTCCTCAATGTTTCCAATTCAAGTTCGATCTTCAAATTCCTTAGCACAACTTGACACCTGCAATGCAATGGAAAACAAAGAGAAATAAAGAACTCCTACTCTACAAGATTAGATTAAACAAATTCATCTAGAACAGTAGACAAGAACATGCAATAATACACAAGCTTGAAGGGAACAGGCCAAGTATATTGATGAGAACTTTTAAAGAGACACTTACAATCATGGATGGTGTTGCAACAGCCTCTCCAAGTCCTCCTTGTCCAACCCCTTACTTGAAAGATCGATGATCAGAATGATAATGCTTTTTATGATTATTTCCCCCCTTGTTCACCATGAGAATGCCTCCGTTTATAGGATTTGGGAGGCCCAACCACCTTGGTTATATTTGGGATTAGTTGAGGATATGACTCCATCAGTTGTGGTATCTCCCTTAGATTCAACCTAAGGGTTAGATTCGAGCCAAACCAACTCGAATCATCACTAGTTGTCCTTAGAGAAAAAGGGGATTTCTTCCCAAGATTTTCTCAACCAATCAATTCTCCTTTACAATGGGCAACAGAGCGCTACAACGCTCCCTGCTAGATAGACAGAAAGCGCTAGAACTCCTTGCATATGAGCATGGGAGCATTGATCTTCCAAAAATTGTCAAGATGACCAATTCTCATAGAAAAACACTTTGTTATGTCTATCAAATGATGGGGCTTCTTCTTCTAAGATGTTTTAGGGGTCATATCAAGTGTTCTCATGGTGTCGTTCGTGATGCGACACTTATGTGATGAAAATGCGACATTTACGACACTTGTGACAAAAGCACAACACTTATGACACTTATGACAATGAGAATGTGACATTGTCGAAGTGAGGAATTTTGATGTGTAACAGAGGCAAAATAAGGGGAAGGGGGTGTTGCATTGTAGGGATTCACATATATCAAGCATCGTTAACCTTCCAAGTAAAAACTATTGAGCCAGGTACTTCGCTGAAGACTTAGCCTTATCTAAATCCTAATATTTTCCTTTGCCACCTATTTGTTGTTAATTATTAAGGAAATATTTAAACCCTAATATTTTCCTTAGTCATCTATTTGTCGGTTATCAGTGTTGATTGCGATGGAAAATTATGTACTGCACACAAGACTTGAGGGTACTAGAACAACTTGTGAAATGTTTTTATTATTTCTTTTAAATTCATGAATTGTGTTTATTTCCTCTAGTTGTTTGGCCTAGAAAACCCGCATTGTCATAGTCCCTGAAGTATGTGATAGTGAGGCCTAGGAAGCCTCTCAAGGTTGCAAAAAGTCGCTTCCATTAGTGAGTGATATTGGAACCTGACACCTCTTTGTTATTTGTTCTTTGTTCTTTGTGTAAAGAGAGAATATAAAAATAATAAGACGATTATTGGCCTTTTCAAACTTTGTTTTTAAAATTCCATAAGTTTTCCAGCTCATGTGTACATACATTATGCCACCTCGACAGACGCCTTTTCTCCTTCCTTGAAATCCAATTTCAAGCTTCTCATCCTAAAACACCAAAATAATGCAGATAAATTTCAATATCTTTGGTAAATTTTGTAGGATTTCACTACGTGTTTTTTCTTTTAGGCTTGAATATATGTAATGTGATTTTTTTTTAATGTAGTAGAATAGATTTCCGAAAACTCAAAATTTAGGTGTTTTCATGGTTATTTCAATATAATTTATGTATTTACCGAGATGGGGTGCCACCTAAAGAAAGCACGGAACAACTAGCATCGAGCAGCCGGGGGAGTTAATAACCCCAGCCGCCATCCCCTACCCATTCATTCCTCCATGGCTCACACCATGAGAGGATTTATGGTAGTGCGTCTGGTTGGGCTTTCGGGCGAGCAAACCAACTAGACAGGGCATACCAAGAGGACGCAATGGTCTTCTCAATCTTCAATGGAAAATGCAGTGGTCACTTCACGATTCAATGGCGATAACAAATGCAGTCAGGCCTTTTATCGGGAGCCTTCCTTGATTCCTCTCCCTACCTGGTGCACCCTCCCTGCTAAGTGCTTTGGCTCCCACATAAAATCTCAAGCTATTTCTCCCTGCGACCTCGCTCTACGCACCAGAGGTATCCTCCCTGGCTTCCTCAACTCCATTTCTCCTCTCGGCTTCTTCGTCTCCCTCCCTCACTCCCTGCACCTCTCCCCAGCCTCCATCTCCCCCCTCCATCACCCTCATTCCCCCCCCAGCATGCCCCAAGAGCACGGAAAATCCAAGAGGAGTGCCCGCAACAGTGGCACCCTCTTTCGAGGCAACAGGCTCACCCCCTCTCAAAGGGCGCTCATCACCCACTTTGCCAGTCCATGACACTCCACCCAGAGAATGCATTTGACTCCCCTCCATGGAGCTTCTTCGGTAAAATTGGAGACCACCTCCTCCACTGCTCATCACCCCTCATCTCCCCCACTGCTCCACAAACTGAGTGAGGTAAAAGAGGAGGTGCCACCCTTGGTTGCGTGCCCCACTCTGACCACCAAACTCTTGCCCCTCCAATCGTCAAGCCAGGCAACCCCAACTATGGAGATGGAAGTTGCTAGGTAGAGGAGGAGATTCCTCCAAGCTGGCAATTGGAGATTCAAGCAGTAACAACCAAAGACATTACCATAGAGGCCGACAACGCAGTGGGCAAGGAGGAGGAAGATCAGCCACAACATTTCGCCAACCACCTTGTGGAGGATCATCTTAGCATCCTCTTCGAGATCAGACAAAATTAGGAGGACTAGGTGCACTCACAGTGAGTCCTTAGCCAACGAATGGACATCCTATTCGATGCGCTCTCGGACGCTCCTGCGCACGCCGAATTCCTGACTTGCAGTGAGCGGTTCACCCTAACTTACAACATACATGGACAACCAGGCCCGACTAAGGATTGAAGTTTCTAGGTTCCAGTTTTTTTCTGTCCAATTTAGTTGCAGAGTCGTTGGTCTAGCGAACCACGACAGACTAGCTTTATTTTCTTACTATATTTACATAGTTTCAGTCATAGCATCTTTGCCTATAACTATCCTAAGTCGAAGGCGACAACATTGGGTCTGTATATTTTTGTTTATGCAGACAAGCTGCAATTTTGATCTGTATATTTTTGTCAACTATAATTTTGGTGTAAAAACTCAGAAGGACACGTCAATACATGAACATCAAAAAGCCACGTGTGTCGGTTTCCCTCTTGTGGCGGCATAGGTGGCTAACACTTGTCTCTGTATAGTTTTCCTATAGAATTTAAATTTAAATGTTTTTGTATGAATTTAAAAATAAATTTATATGTAAAAAGCAATTTTTGGGTTTAATTTTAAAAATTACCATAGCTAGATGTGGGAAATATCCACTTCACAGAGGCTGACAAGGAAGGATTAATTTGTGAATTATTTAATTTAACTTAATATAATTTCCAAAATATTTAATTTGGGAAGGATTAATTTGTGAATTATTTAATTTAACTTAATATAATTTCCAAATTATTTAATTGGGGAATTTTCCAATTACAAATAGTACTATTACTAGTGGGTTTTTACTTGTGGAGATGGATAGGTGAAGGAGTTAGCATTGGGATGGTGATATTTGCCATGTGTCGAGATGGAGTGTTGATCATAATGGTTACAAAGCTTCTCCGATGTAGCCGAAGAAACCTCATACTATTGAAGTTAAAAATTGCATAATTCCTTTGTTGTGTGTCCAGAGTTCGATATCTTTGGTAAATTTTGTAGGGTTTCACTCCATGTTTTTTTCTTTCAGGCTTGAAAATATGTGAAGTCATGAATCTATGTCTCCAACACTCTGCATTTGAATAAAAAAATTATGTATTTCTGCTATGATCAGGGCTCTGCATATTTTCGAAACCTTTAATTTTAAGTATCTGCATGGAACTTCAGTTATAATATGGATCAGATCTTGTTTTTTGAATCTTGGGGCATCCAGAATTTGGAGTGGTTTAATTAAAGCGATTCATCTTATTACTCATGGACTGTATTGGATCCCAGGAAACGGGACTCTGATTGCCTTAGGTAAGGATCGTATTCTAGGTATGGGAAATTTGTCATATCTATCTCCAAGCCTTTTAAATGAATTACAGCACAAAAATGTTGTTAATGTTGCACAGATTTGTCAGCCCATAGTAGACCACTCTTTCGCTTTTGATTGGCTTGGCTGCAGGGAGTTGGGACTTACAGGTGCATTGGAAATAGAATGGAATCTATTCAGAACATCCCTCATAGGCTCGGGTGCTATCATCACAGGAAAGGAAGATTGTTTAAGGTGGGTGGGAGGGGATGCTTCTGGCGTTCCTTCAGTGAAGAATTTTTATTTGACCATCATTAAATAAAAAATTCTCAACAAGGTGGATACTTGGGGAAAAAAAATTTGGAAGTGAAGGGTACCTTTAAAGATAAAACTATTTATGTGGATAGCTTTGAGAGGAAAAATTCTTACCTGGGCATCATTACAAAGAAGGGGCTGGATTGGGCCTGGGAGATTCCCTCTTTGTAAGGGGGATTTGGAAAATGTCTCACATATTTTCACTTCCTGTACGTTTACTAGATAGATGTGGGATACCTTGATACTTGAGTTTAAACTTAAGTGTGGCTGGCATGGAACAAATCTGGTGGAAGGCATTAAGAATTGGATTGAGGACACTAAGGCATCCCCCCAATTCCCAGCATATATCTGTTGGAATATCTGTCATGAAAGAAAGAAAGCAATCTTTGAATATTCCAATCCATCTTTTTTGACTGTGATCTACAAGACGAAGGCATTTCTAAATTTTAATCCCACAGAAAAAAAAGGTAGAATGCCTCGGGCCCCATTGATCTCTCATTGCAGTACTGAGGCAATTGCACGGTTTGATGGGGCAGCACAAAAATATGGAAGCAAGTGTGGAGCAGGTGGGATCATTAAATTCTCTGAAGCAGAAGAGTATAAGTGGACTTTTAATTGTGGTATAGGATCACATACCAAAGCGGAGCTCCTCAGTGCGTGGGTAACCTTCATGCTTGAAAAAAAGTTACATATTACTAATATCCAAGTGTTGGGTGATTCCAAAGTAGTCTTATATTGGTTATCAAACAAGAG
>ML811786.1:58234-85964 GCA_009831015.1 Picea engelmannii
ATTCAGTTGTTAGTCTTCTATTAATTACATGATACTTTAAAAATGTAGTCCAGGATTCTTATATATAGACAGGATTTGCAGCCCATTGTCCTACCTTCAACAATTATTCGGATTGTGACTTTGTTCCTCTAACAGAGTCCTTATATAGTTCCTCCACCGGGAACTCCTTCGGTATGCAACTTCCTTGTTGCATATCCATCACTATCTGTGATGGCCTCAAGCTCGAATTAGCTTCAACTTGTTAATAAGCATTCTTTAAGGGACATAGACATACCTTTCTGGTATGTATTCCAGATTATGCATCAGCACATGTTCTAGGTTTTTGCTAACTTACATCCATGATGTACTTAGCTATACTCATAATCGTAAGCCCGTGTGCAGTTGCCATAGGTATATTTTACAGCCCACATACATCTTTACTGTTAAGATCAGTCAATTCAGATTCATTCACAATCCTTCTCATGTGATGCTCAAAGGCGTAATCATTTGTCTCTTATTATGACAAGAGAGAACCTTTGCTCATTTACCCTTTCATCTAATTATATTGGTACTTCCTGAGGAAATGGAATACATTCCCCTCAGGATATTATTTGGAACAAAACTTTCATGACTCCCCATAATGGAGTCAGTTATGCCTCCATAATATTCATTTAATATGGACAAGAGCAATATGTGCTTCATGTTTCACTCATCAGGGCAATCATATTAGGCCTCTAGTATACTTATACTCTTACATCATACATCTGCATTACTTGCACGTTTAATATCATTCATACCTTATCGATAATAATATCAGGCTTCCTATTATGAAGCTTCACAATGCATTAAACTCATGCACTCAAGTACAATTGAACACAGCTAAGTATTCATCATACTTGTTCACGCCTTCTCCTCACGTGACCACTGGCAATGACCACAATCTGAACTAAAAGGCGCTTCGCATTTCGAGATTTCAGGATTCCTGTTGCAAGGAACTCTGGTTCCTCGATCCCCAAAATCTGAAAACCCGAAAGACCGAGGCTAAGGCTTTATCAACTCTTTTATTCACATGACCCTTCACTCAGAATCTGGGGTCAACTCCTAGACATGCGTCTGGATCCTGTGTTTGGGCGAATCCGTGGACAATGCTCCACCGTTTCCCAAACTTCTGATCCACAAGGGTCCAGCAACCTAGATCCCATGGTCCAAATCTCTCTGCCAATCAACGGTCCTGATCAAATCCTGGCTTTTCACCTTTCGGGATTTTGGCAGAGTCTTCACCTCCTAACTCCTGATTTCAAAACCCCAAAATGTGTATGCGTCAGATCAACGATCCACCGCCTGTCTCGATCCAACGGACCAGGTTGGATGTCAGGATTTCATGACATGGGAGTTCTCAAAACTCTGCCCATTGACTTCTAAACCTCCGACTCTCGAAGATCCGATTACACCGGATCTATGGTTCAGGTCATCCGCTAACCAACGGCCCTGATTGAATCGATGATTTACCTTGCGCGACTTTGGGAAAGTCTTCGCTTCTATTTTCCCAATAGACGAAACCTCGAAGCTCTAGATCAACGACTCTCATTGATTCCAATCTAATGGATACTATTCCTCCTGAGTTTGTGAGTGATGAGAGGTTATCATCCTTATTTTCTCCACTGATCTACTAGATCTAACGGTTCACGGAATTTTGGTATTCCTCCCTCCGAGAATTCCACCATTCGTTCAGATTTTCAATGAATTCCAGCCATGAACTTGGCCTCAACTCTTATGGAATCAACCTCTATGTTCAACCTCCGGAGCTTTCAAACTTTAACACAAGTTTGTTTCTATATGCACTCCTTGTGCTCTATATGCACACTCGGCATACGAAATTTCCCCGCTATCTTTTCTGAGCTTTTAAGTTACTTACAGGACTAATCTCATAGTCATAACGCATACGAATGTTACCCTCTCTTTATGGGAACAATCAACAAGGGTCACTCTTGGGAATTAGCAACAGTCCCAAAGGACTCCTTTTAATCTTGTTTAAACAGATTATCCTTGTTGTCAATTCTAACCATTATAGGTCAGATAATCGGACCCTACATATTTTCATCAGTCCTCTCAATCGTGAGGAGTTATATGCTCAGGGTTTAGTCTTTTAATAATACAGTAATTATAACTTTCTAAGGATCCTACCAGTCCTTACCAAATTTCCTATATCATGAAGGAGTTCTTCATGAGGATCTTAATTCTTACCTAACCAACCATCTCAATTGTAGGAGACTCTACCTGCTTTAGTAGGTAGCCATCATCACACTATAACAAAACAACTCAGTTCATGTCCCTTTTCTTTCTCGTGCAGCTTCATAGCACAATTTATTCCACCTCTGTTATTCATACTGAGGTCTTATCAGTAATATTGATTAGTGCATCCCTACTCCTATAAGATTAGTTATCATTTTGACAAAGGAACAATACAATTCCTTTGTTGGAATTCCGTAGAAATTCCCAAATTACAATTTCATTCTGCAGTCCTTCTCCTTAAAGAGAAAATGCAGATAACAATATCTCCTTACGCGACTCGTACATGAGCCCAAGCAGGCCAAGTGTTGTAACCATGCTTTGATACCAATTTGTCACATACCCACTACGGAAAAAATAAAATTTTCACTCTTCCTCAAGGGATAGAATCCCCGAATTCCTACGGGGGCCTAGTGCAGGCTAGCTCTTCCCTTATCCACCTCCATGTGATCGTTGGTTATGACCACAGGCCAAGCCAAGAGGCGCCTTTTGCATTTCGCGACTCAGCGATGTAAGAGAGTCAAGTCTTTTGACTCTTCAAACCCCAAAACCCGAAATCTTACCTTTGATGAGATCGACGGCTGCGAATATCCCCCTGATCCGATGGTCCTGACCGTATCAGGATTTTGATAATCGGGAGTTCGAAATGTAGCGACCCAAACCACTAGTCACTCCATTCCCCAAACTCCAATACGCGAGTTCATGTATGAGATCAATGATCCTCAATGATTTGGATCCAACGATCCAGATCTTTTCAGAGTTTCGTGAACCGGGAGTTCATGATGCAGCGACTCCAAATCTCTTGTCACTCCAATCCCCGAATCCGGATATGGGAATTTGTGTATGAGATCAACGACCCTCATTGATCTAGATCTGATGGTCACTATCCCTCCTGACCTTAAGGGTGTTGAAAGACACTCAGTCTTAATCGCGCGCCGGGGTTTCGTATACTAGGATTTCATGACTTGCGAAGACGAGGGGTCTTGCCCTCTGGTTTCCCGGATGCTGAAACACCGAAACTTGTTCACACTAAACCGGCTCATCCATAGAGCGCATCGGGGTTTCGTATACCAGGATTTCGTGACTTGCAAAGACGAGGGGTCTTGCCCTCTGGTTTCTTGGATGCTAAAATGCCAACAGTTATTTACACTAAACCGTCTCATCCACAGAGCGCATCAAGGTTTCATATACCGGGATTTCGCGACTTGTGAAGACGAGGGGTCTTGCCCTCTGGTTTCTTGGATGTCAAAACGCCAAAAGTTATTCACACTAAACCAATGGTCCAGATCACTCATGGATCAACGACCACGATCACGTCATGACTTTGTGAATCGTGAGTTCGTGCAGTCTTACCCTTTGACCACTCCAAGTTGCGAGTTAGCGAAATGCTACCCAACTGCCACATGTCCTGTGTCGATGGACGGTTCCAAATACTTCGGGACTTTCAGGACTTTGACGAGTCCTCTCTTCCCTGTATGCACCAGGTTAAACCTCATGTGCCTTTTTCTGGATCTGACGGCTATCAATCCCCTGCACTCAATCTGACAGTTCAGATCTGTTCTCTTGCACACTCTTCTCTGGCTTTCTGGACGTAGGCTCCAATGGTCTAGATTTTCTCCTGCGAATTGGCGATTCACCCTTCAGGACTTTGGGGGAATCCTCACCTCTATTTCCCCAAATTGAACCAATGGTTCAGATCCGATTTCGATCATGGTCTATTTGTCACTCTTGAGCTTTCATACTCTCTGAAACCTCCAAAGGGTTTCTTGACCTCTGCACTCCATGCAGAGTTCTTGCACACAACGGTGCAATCCTTCCTGAACTTGTCCAGGACTTAAGGAGTTCTGGGTTCGGTTTGCCTCGCAGAGAGCCTGTGCCGATCTGCACTACCTCTCCTACGCTTAACAAACTTTGTCCTCCAAGGGACTCTAAACAATTAGGAGGGTTGGCATGCGTACATGAAACTGTGTACGGGGTCGACGAACACACAGATCGTGACTCTGGTTTATGCCTCCACAGGACACAAGCATTTACGAGTATAAAATCATCTCCTAACCATATAATTTCTTACTGGCCTAGTTATACAATCAAGCAGAAATAGGGGAGATACAGTATATCCATTAAGAAATATGCACAATTCCTTAAACATACACAGTATAACCAATTCATACACAGTTATGGCTAAATTACACAGGGTAGGAAATCACTTATCTATTACAAGTTTCCGCCAACCAACTGACTGTGGGTGTTCGTCCTTCCACCCGACCATAGGCACAGAGGCATTCATTCTTAGCACTCTGGCCACCCCCGTGCCAAGCCATGATATCACCAGGGAATTCTCATGCTTCTCGAGGGTTCTTCCTCTGTTTCTGCTTCTGTTTGGGTCATGTTCTCTGTAACTCAGAGCTTTCTCTCTTGGTTATGGCCTCGACGAGGTTTCTCAGATGCTCCTCAGCATCAAGCTCGTGGCCTTTAGTTCGTGACTCGCTGGAGAGCTCCGCGCATCTCCCTTGCGAGCTTACGCTCTCTTTTGTCTAGTGTCTCCTCTCCCGTGTGTATCCCTCTTACCTTGGAAGGTTTTTCTACCTATCATGTTCCTTCTGTCAGAAGGAAGCTCAGGTCTGCAAGTCCCTACGGTACTTTGGGATGACAACCCATGTTTCCATTCATGGGGGTGGTTGATAATTCAACCACCAGTCCTTTCTTGATTAACTGATTTCTCTCCTTGGGATCTAAAGGAGGTTGTCATCCTCATCAAGGGAAATTTGGGGTTATTTGTCATAATGAACCCTCTCTTATAGTTTTCACATTCTTCCTCTAGTGATATCACGGCCAGTACTTTCAAGGCTTCACCCCCATAATCAATCATTGGCAACTCACACAATAATACATTTACATTGTCCTTATGCATTATCATGGTAATTCCTATTTTATGATTAATTACAAATTGGGGGAAACAGAGTGTTACAAAGATCAGGTAACATATTTCATTGTAAGCCAATTTAATTGGAATATTTGATCATTTATGGAACACTAGAAAACATTTTTCATTTTGACCTACTACTGTGATGGACATAAATGAATGCACATGTGTCTATCACAAAATCCCTGCAAACTAAATTACCCTAATCATTTTTATATTGGAAAGCATGCAAGGTAGTCTTTGTCTTTGGTTGCTTCATTCTTTACTCAATGTAGATTCATGTTATCAAGGTTATAAGCAAGCTTTCTATACTTATATATTGCTTTGTATCAAGGCAAAAAAACACATTGATGTTAAATGCTCGTTGCCTTGAACCAATACGTCGTTGCCAAAATTGTAAACCCTATGCTATTCCCAAATTATAATATAAGTTTATCAATATTGTCATACATTTAAGTTTTAATAATGGAAGTAAAAAGGTCCAATAGCCATACTAAAATCAAGGAACATATTTCATCGTAATTTGAGTTAGTTAGAATATTTGGTCATTTATGGAACACAAGAAACGTTTTTCATTCTGACAGGTACTATTCATGGACATAAATAAATGCACCAAAATGCCTGCAAACTAAATTATCCTAATAATTTTTACAATGGAAAACATTATTAATTTTTAAGTATATATATTTTTTAATTTAAAAAAATTCAATTTCAAATGAGAAATACATTAATATACCCACAAGTTTTAAATAATTCTTCTTGAATCTACCAAACTCTAGGATAAAAAAAATAATGTTTATTTAAGCAATGAATCTTCCTAAACATTTATCTTTCAAAAAAGTGTTGAAATGTCACATTTGATAACGACATTATGTTCCGTAATGAAAATAAGACACAATACCTTCCCAAGGTATATTAATAAAGAAAAATTCATTTCTTCAATTAAATTGATTTAATTAGGAAGATATTACTAATGTAGAACTCCATTAGTAATACATTCATAGGGGCATTAACTTTAGTTAACTCAACAATCATATGACCGTTGTTGAGGGAATGGATTGGAGCAGGGGAAAGATTCATAAGTTTGTTGTCGTTATTTGAGTTGGGTGTTGTTGAAAAATTTAGGTTTCTTATGATAAGAGAAATTAGGGATTAGGGTTTGTTTATGATAAGAATAATTAGAGTTTGTTATGATAAGGAAAATTAGGGTTTGTTATTGAGAGTTTAGGGTTTTTCTATGATAAGAAAAAATAGGGTTTGTTATTGATAAATCCTATATTTATATGATAAGAAAAATAGGGGTTTTTTTTGTAAATAAAAAATGATATTACCTCAATAAACAGTTGTCATTGTACATAGTTGATCGGTATCACAAGCGTGCCACATGTTCCGCCAAATTAGTGGAAACCAAAATAGGTGGCATATTTTTGTTCTTGTAGCCAAAAGTAGAAGCCACCACTTGCTCCGCCAAATAGTTGGAAACTAGAGCAACTGGCAGCAGAGTGTTATGACAGTGCTATCTAGACATGCATAAAAAAAATGATCATACAAATTGAACAGAAAAACTAAGCAGTAAGACAAGAAAACTAGATAGTAGTGTAAATAAACCCCATTTCCTTGTAGATGGAGTGTTGAGGGCTGATAAAACTTAAACACCAGATGGACTGTTAGGAAAGTGAAACTTGTCATCCATAGTGTCGTCATGAGGAGTTCCACTACGAGGAGTGAAGGAAAAAGGTTGCGCACAGGTGATGCAGGAGCATGGTTAGCGAACACACGGAGCAGGACCACTCAGTGCCTGGGAATCTTTTTGGAATCTCAATGCTGGCAGTTACGAAGAATATTTTGAAGCACGCTTGAACTTAGTGCCTGAAAATCTTTTGAAGCATGGTTGAATGATCACGAGTGAAGTGGGAGTTTCCACTCATGCTCTGGAATGTGACTGAACTAAGATAGTCGTTAGGTTAGGTTTTGAAGTAGACAAGTAGTCCATGGGAACCCTAAGGACCCTCTGAGATAAATAAAGGTTTTGTACGCCCAAAAGAAACTGTTGCAAGTTAGTAGGAGATTTTTGAGTTTTAGTTGTTGTTTTGATTATAGTTGTAGCCATTTTTACTTTTGAATGAAGATAACAGAGGAAAAATTGACCCAATGCATGGTGTGCACATTGTTTGCAATTCCCTGTTATTGTGTTTTCATGAATGAATGAATTTCGTTATGAGTAGATGGAACTATGAATGTTAGTATAAGTTTCAATTGTTTCTCTTATGTCGAATCGGTGCAAGGTGTGCACACATAATGCAAGGAATGCATTGACAAGATCTGTTTTGGTTCTGAAGCTCAGAAGAGATAGCACGAAACTTCCCCTTTGCAAGGAGTGCAAAGTGATTGTTGCAAGGAGTGCACAGTCATCCACAAGAACTGAAACCTTGCATAAGAATCGGTTGCAAGGTGTGCATCGAGAAAAAGGAGAACACCAGGAGGGTGAGAAGAATTTATTTTCAAGAAATCCTTCGGGTTTGAGTTATCGAAAATCCCTGAAATGCAAGGAGTGCGCGGGAACTCGAAACCTTCACGAAGGCCAAGCTCAGGAGGGATAGCACTTCTCATAAGTGTAATCGAGGTATGAGAGATGGACTCGCAGGAGGTTCAAAGGTAGAGGCCTTTGAAGACTTAGAAAACCTTCTAAGTTAGACGAGATCACAAGCTCAGGAGGAGGAGCGACGGTGGCCATTGGATCACAGTGCAAGAGATCAACAACTTTCTGATCAGAGAAAAGTGCACAAGCCTCATCGCTTCGCATACTCAGGAGAGAGAACTCACAAAGGTTTGAGAACTAAGATTTTCGAAGCCCGAAGAATCGGAAATCTAAAGTCAACCTCAATCATTCGATCATCCGAATCAGATCTGAGCCATCAGATCGTCCAAAGTAAACTTCAAGCGTTGTATCGCCAAGGTGAATCTGAGTCGTCAAATACCATGAGTTCAAGAGGAGTGAAGTTTGACAGTTGAGATTTATGAATCCCGAAGAGTTGGAAATCCAAAGTAAATCTGAGCCGTCAGATCGTCTGAAGTAAATTTCAAGCATCGGATCACCTGTAGTGAATCTAAGCTGTCAGAGATCAGGGGAGACATGGCGTAGATCAGTGAGTTTCGGGTAAACACCCGAAGAAATTATTGATCGTCAAATCAAGGGAGACATGGTGTAGATCTGTGAGCTCCAGGTATAGACCCAAATTAATTCATAGTCGTTAGATATAGGGGAGACATGGAGTAAATCTCAGGACTCTGGGTAAAGACCTAAAGAAATCCTCGTTCGTCAGATCAAGTGGACACGGGGCAGGACTCTGCATACTTCGAGGAGAGAGAAAATTTGAGTTTTGAGAATTATGAAGTCCAGAGATGTGAAGGGATCGCAACCATTGATCCGAGAAGGACACGCGTCAGTGGATTATAACCTTCAGATAAAAGTCATTGGAAATAGGGTGAAGTTTGAGATTTAATCTCTGAAGTCCGAAGATCGGAGGAGATCTCGACCATTGATTGAGAAGAGAGTCACGTGACTATTGATCTGAGTTGAAAGGTCAAACACCCGAAGTGGAAGTAGGACTGTTGATTGAGTAGGACAAGTGTCTACAGATCATCAGCTTCAGAAGATTGAAGTACGGAAGAAAGCAGGGTTTGAGATTTCAAAACCCCGAAGTCTTGAATCGCAAATAGATCACATCCGTTGATTTAGGAGGGGAAGATCTAGTTCGTGGATTGGGAAAGGGTCGATCTGAACTGTCAGTTCAAAACGCACCGTCAAGATTGTGAGATCGACGGTCATCTCGCATTGTGGGGATAGAAAGTGCTCGATCTTTACGAGATTGAGGGCGGGCCGTAATCAATACCACGGTTTTAGAGAAAAGACACGTGGAGGCTCAGGGTGAATTGTGGGGTGAAAAGAGGTTTGACCCCAAACCACTCTTGAGTGTGCTCGCAATCGTGTGTAGGCATGAGGTCATCGCCCAAGGTCACATCTTAGGAGGGGGTGAGAGAAAAGGCACTAACGCCAACTCTGAGATTTCACAGAATATGAAAGGGAAGGTTGTGGGTATCATGAAGCCTGCGTAGGGAGCCGAGAGGACCTGTGTTTAATACAAAATGAAACCAACAAGGTTTCGGAGAGTCGTTCGATTCCAGAATTGAAGATCCTAACCGGGAGGTTGTGCATCCCTTAGGAGAGAAGGGGGACCGCATCAAGTGGTATCAGAGCTGAAGTTTTTCTTGTAGACAGTAGGAAAAGGACAAGAGACAAAAGAACTTGAAGTTGTACTATGTGCGTGACAAATAGTTAACACAATGCCACCGAGGAAACAAGTGGAGCCACCTTTAGCCAATCAGGTCATAGAAAGGGAGATGTGAGAACTTCATGAAATATTAGAGGCGATGGAGAGAGCATAGAGAAGAGAACCTGATGCTAGAGACGTCAACAATGCAGAGAGTGAAGAAGTAGAAGTCGAAGAAGCTGCAGGAGAGGATGTTGCTGAAGAACTCTTGCTAAGAGAAGTTGTTAGATTGGGATCAAGATCCCAGATAGAGGTCCCAATGTATGAAGGAAATTTATATGCTGAAGAGTTGTTGGATTGGATAAGATCCATGGACAAATATTTCGACTATGAAGATGTCGATGAAGAGAAAAGGGTGAAACATGTTGTCACCAGGCTAAAAGGACATGCAACATTGTGGTGGGATGAACTGTAAAACATAAGATAAAGAATTGGGACAGAATGGTAGCCAAACTAAAAGCTATGTTCATGCCCAAAGATTATCAGATCAATCTATTCAGGAAGTTGCATAACCTGAGACAGAAGGGTATGACAGTTAAGGAGTACATAGAGGAGTTCTACAAGATGAACATCAGAACTGGACAAAGAGAGAAAGATGAAGAAAAGTTTTTCAGGTATATAAATGGCTAGAGGTATGAAATCCAGGACGAGATCAACATGATGTCAGTAAGGACAGTGAAGGATGCTTATCAGTTTGCACTAAAGGCAGAGGAGAAGTTGGCTAGAAAACAAAGCCAACGAGGAAGAGGTAAAATCCCAGCCCCAAACAAAGGCAAGGGAGTTACCCGTGACAAGGCACATAAGTCTAAGGATGAGACTGAGAAACCACATAGTCACTCGAAAAGAGGAGGAAGTTCTCAAGGAAGACAGGGTGGTGGAAGAAGTTATTCCATAGGAAGAGGAAGAAGCATAGGAGTAGAAGTAAGATGTTATGCCTGTGGAAAGAAAGGGCACATATCTTGGGAATGTCCTGAGAAAAAGAAAGAAGGAGGAGGTGAAGCTCACATTTCAGAAGCACGGAGAAGGGATGTTGAAGTAGAAGGAGCAGAGGATGGAAAATCCCTAATGTTGAGAATGGTTCTCTTAAAGCCATAGGCAGAAGTTGAAAGGTCAGTGCAGAGGAACAGTCTCTTCAGGACAACTTGCAAGACTAAAGACATAGTATGCAAGGTGATAATTGATAGTGGGAGCACTGATAACTTAGTATCCACAGAGATGGTGGAGAAATTGGAGTTGGAGACAACTACACATCCAAAGCCATATAAAGTCTCATGGTTGCAGAAAGGACATCAGGTAATGATTATTAAACAATGCTTGGTTGAATTTAAGATAGGAGGATATAGAGATGAAATTCTATGTGATGTAATTCCCATGGATGTATGCCATATTTTGTTGCAAAGACCATGGCAGTTTGACAGGAATGTCATTCATGATGGGAGGAAGAATACATACACCTTGGAGAAGAATGGTAGAACACACATGTTGCTACCAATAGAGGAGAAGAAAGTGAAAGAGGAAGTCAGCACAAGCATACTTCTCATGAGCGGGAAGGAACTCCTAAAAGAAGTCAAGAAAGAATAGGAGATGCAGTTCATTGTGGTGAGGAAACCCAGAGTTATCCTTACAAGTACTTCGATGGATGATTTCCCTGAAGAAGTTCATGAAAAATTGGATAATTTTGCTGACATAGTGGTGGATGAGCTGCCTAACTCATTGCCACCCATTAGAAGTATCAGCCACCATATTGACTTGATAGCAGGAGCAAGTCTTCCAAACAAAGCAGCATACAGATTGACACCCCAAGAGAATGAGGAAGTGAAGAACCAAGTCCAGGAATTGTTAGACAAGGGTTTGGTCAGAGAGAGCTTGAGTCCATGCGCAGTACCAATTGTGTTGAGTCCAAAGAAGGATGGAGGATGGAGAATGTGTACAGACTCAAGAGCCATTAACAAGATCACCATAAAGTATAGATTTCCTTTACCAAGAATGGATGATTTAATGGACTAGTGATGAGGAGACTACAATAGGAGAAGTTGTTGATAGATCTGAAGAAGTCCTCTTTTATGAAGACATAACTGATTTACTTGGGTTTTGTGATCTCTTCAAATGAATTGAAGATGGATCTAGAGAAGGTGAAAGCAATCAAAGAATGGTTGTCACCAAAGAGTATGTGTGAGGTAAGGAGCTTCCATGGATTAGAAAGCTTCTATAGGAAGCTCATCAGATACTTCAGTGGAATTTGTGCACCAATGATGGATATAGTGAAGAAGAAGCACAAGTCTTTTAAATGGACAGAGGAGACTGAGAGGAGATTCAATATACTGAAGGAGAAAATAACAGAATGACTAATTTTGGTCTTGCCAAATTTTGAAAAGACATTTTAGCTGAGATGTGATGCAAGTGGAGTTGCAATTGGAACAGTTTTGAGCCAGGATAATAGACATGTTGCCTATTTCAGTGAGAAGCTGAATGAGACTAAGAGAATATACTCCACATATGATAAGGAGTTTTATGCCATAATCCAAGCATTGAAGAAATGGAGACATTACCTTGTCCCACAGGAATTTGTCTTGTATAGCAATAACCAAGCTTTACAATTCATAACCAGACAAGAAAAATTGAATCAGAGGCATGCAAAATGGGTTGAGTTTATGCATAATTTTACTTTTGTCATAAAACATATTGTTTGGAATGCTAACAAAGTTGTTGATGCATTAAGCAGGAGATGTTTGATTTTGCAGGAATTTCAGGTGAAGACCTTGGCGTTTGAACACCTTAAGGATATGTATTGTGATGATCCAGATTTCAAGAAAGCATACGAAGAATGTGAAAATCTGATGCTGGGAGATAGAATCCAATAGACAGAGTATGTGATTCAAGAGGGATTTTTGTTCAAAGGCAATCAGTTGTGCATACCAAAATGCTCAATGAGGGATAACCTTTTGAAGGAAAATCATAGTGGAGGATTGGCTAGAGATTTCAGCCATGATAAAACATTTGCACAGTTGAGCAGTTCACACTATTGGCCAGGTATGAGAACAGAAGTGATAAAGTTTGTGAACAGATGTAGAATCTACCAACATGCAAAAGGAAAAATACATAACACTAGATTGTATCAACCATTTCCAATACCAAAGAGACCTTGGGATACAATAAGCATGGATTTTGTATGTGGACTGCCAAGAATGCAAAGAGGATTTGATTCCATATTTGTGATGGTGGATAGATTTTCAAAGATAACACACTTTATCCCATGCTAGAAGACCAGTGATGCAACACATGTTGCAAATCTGTTTTCAAGGAAGTTGTGAGACTTCACGGACTACCCAGAAGCATTGTCTCGGACAAGGACACTAAATTTGTCGGTCACTTTTGGAGAACGTTGTGAAAGAAATTGGGGACAGATTTTTCCTTCAACTCAGCTTATCACCCTCAGACAGATGGGCAGACTTAAGTGGTAAACAGAATTTTTAGAAACTTATTGAGGAGTCTGGTCACTGAGCATCATAATCAGTGGGATTAGATTATGCCACAAGCAGAATTTGCATATAATGACTCACCAAATAGGAGCACTGGAAAGAGCCCATTCCAAATATTGTATGGAATGCAACCCAGGGGAGTATCTGAGTTGAGAGACTTGGAACAGAGTGAGATTTGGAGTCCTGGAGCAGAATATTTTGCTGCAGAAATGCAGAAGTTCCATAGCCAGATCAAAGGACAGTTGTAGAGTTCTAACTAACAATACAAGTGTAGAGCTGATCAACATCGCAAGGAACTTCAATTTGAAGTAGGAGATCAGGTTCTGGCACATCTCGGGAAAGAAAGGTTCCCTAGGGGAACATATAACAAGTTAAAGATGAGGAAGATAAGACCATGTAAGATCTTGAGGAAGTTTGATGCAAACGCCTATGAGATTGACCTGTGAGATGATGTGGGCATATTGCCCATATTTAATGTTTCAGACCTGTATCCTTATAGGAAAGATGACATAGAGGGATCAGAAGATCAAGAGAAGATTCAGTGGGAGAAACAAATGCCTATAGCAGAAAAACCACAGATGGAGAAGATCATTGATCAGAGGATTGGCAAAAAGACTAGGAGGAAGACCTATTTTGAATATCTGGTCAAGTGTAAGGGACACCCAATAGAAGATGCCAGTTGGGAAAATGAAGTTGATATCATGAAGCATGGAAAGTCAGTGCAAGAGCTCAGGGACAAAAGTCCACGAATTTTTGTTAAGGGGAATATGATGCAGGAGCATCGTTAGCAAGCACGCGGAGCACGCCTAAACTCGGCACCGGAAAATATTGGCAGTTACGACGAATATTTTGAAGCACGCCTAAACTCGACACCGGAAAATATTTTGAAGCACACTTGAACGATCGCGAGCGAAGTGGGAGTTTCCACTGCTGCTCTGGAATGTGACTGAACTAAGATAGTCGTTAAGTTAGGTTTTGGATTAGACAAGTAGTCGAGGGAACTCTAAGGACCCTCTAAGATAAATAGAGGTTTTGTATGCCCAAATGAAGCTGTTGGAAGTTAGTAGGAGATTTATGAGTTTTAGTTGTTGTTTTGATTATAGTTGTAGCCATTTTTACTTTTGAAGGAAGAAAATAGAACCCAATGCATGGTGTGGACATTGTTTACAATTCCATGTTATTATGTTTTCATGAATGAATGAATTTCATTACGAGTAGATGGAACTGTGAATGTTAGTATAAGTTTCAATTATTTCTCTTATGTCAAATCGGTGCAAGTTATGCACATAGAACGCAAAGAGTGCGTTGATGGGATCTGTTTCGGTTCCGAAGCTCAGAAGAGATAGCACAAAACTTCCCCTTTGCAAGGAGTGCAAAGTGACTGCTGCAAGGCATGCACAGGCGTCCACAAGAACTCAAACCTTGTGTAAGAATCGGTTGCAAGGTGTGCATCGAGCAAAAGGAGAATGCCAGGAGGGTGAGAAGAATTTCTTTTCAAGAAATCC
This sequence comes from Picea engelmannii, assembly GCA_009831015.1. NCBI lineage: Eukaryota > Viridiplantae > Streptophyta > Pinopsida > Pinales > Pinaceae > Picea > Picea engelmannii. The sequence continues at coordinate 72,741 of ML811786.1, forward strand.
TTCGGGTCTAAGTTATCAAAAATCCTTGAAACGCAAGGAGTGTGCAGGAAGTCGAAACCTTCATGAAGGCCAAGCTCAGGAGGGATAGCACTTCTCAGAAGTGTAGTTGAGGTCTGAGAGACAGCCTTGCAGGAGGTTCAAAGGTAGAAGCCTTTGAAGACTTAGAAAATCTTCTAAGTTAGAAGAGATCAGAAGCTCGAGAGGAGGAGCGATGGTGGATTTTGGATCACAGTGCAAGATATCAACAACCATCTGATCGGAGCAAAGTGCACCAGCCCCAGCGCTTCGCGTACTCAAGAGAGAGAACTCACCAAGGTTTGAGGACAAATCCCAAAGAGCAGAAAATCCTAAGTCAACCTCAATCATTCGATCAACCGAAGCAGATCTGAGCCATCATATCGTCCAACGTAAACTTCAAGCGTTGGATCGCCAAGGTGAATCTGAGCCGTCAGATACCGTGAGTTCAGGAGGAGTCAAGTTTGAGACTTGAGATTTACGAAGCCCAAAGAGCCGAAAATCCAAATTAAATCTCAACCATTCAATCAGTCGAAGTATCTCTGAGCCGTCAGATCATCCAAAGTAAATTTCAGGCGTCAGATCACCCGAAGTGAATCTGAGTTGTCGAAGATCAGGGGAGACGTGGTGTAGATTGGTGAGTTCCAAGTAAATACCAGAAGAAATTCTGGACAGTTAGATCAAGGGAGACGTGGTGTAGATATGTGAGCTCTGGGTATAGACCTGAAGTAATTCATAGCCGTTAGATCTAGGGGAGACGTGGAGAAAATATGTGGACTCTGGGTAAAGACCTGAAGAAATTCTCTATCGTCGGATCAAGTGGACACGCAGCAGGATTCTGCATACTTCGAGGAGAGAGAAAAGTTGAGAGTTGAGAATTCTAAAGTTAGGAGATGCAAAGGGATCACAACCATTGATTCGAGGAGGACACGTGTCAGTGGATTATAACCTTCGGATGAAAGTCATTGGACAAAGGGTGAAGTTTGAGATTTGAAATCTCCGAAGCCCGAAGACCGAAGGAGATCTCGACCATTGATCGAGAAGAGGGTCATAGGACCGTTGATCTGAGTTGAAAGGTCAAACACCTGAAGTGGAAGTAGGACCGTTGATTGAGCAGGACAGGTGTCTGCAGATCGTCAGATCCGAAAGATTGAAGTACGGAAGAAAGAAGGGTTTGACATTTCAAAACCCAAAAGTCCAGAATTGTGAATAGATCACATCTATTGATTTAGGAAGGGAAAATCTAGTCCGTGGATTGGGAAAGGGCCGATCTGAACCGTTAGTTGAGACAACATCGTCAAGATCATGAGATCGACGATCATCTCGCATTGCGGGGATAGAAAGTGCTTGATATTTACGATATTGAGGGTGGGCCGCAATCGAGACCACAGTTTTAGAGAAAAGACAGGTGGAGGTTCAGGGTGAATTGTGGGGCAAAAAGCGGTTTGATCCCAAACCACTCTTGAGTGCACTTGCAATCACGCATAGGCGTGAGTTCATCGCCCAAGGTCACATCTGAGGAGGGCCCGAGAGAAAAGGCATTAATGCCAACTCTGAGATTTCGCAGAACGCGAAAGGGAAGGTCGCGAGTATCGTGAATCCTGCACAGGGAGTCGAGAGGACCTATGTTTAATACAAAACAAGACCAGCAAGGTTTTGGAGAGTCATTTGAATCCAGAATCGAAGATCCTAACCAAGAGGTCGTGCAACCCTTAAGAGAGAAGGGGGACTACATCAAGTGGTATCAAAGCTGAAGTTTGCTTACAGACAACAGGCAAAGGAGAAGAGACAAAATAACTCGAAGTTGTACTATGTGAGTGACAGATTGTCAACACAATGCCACCGAGGAGACGAGTGGAGCCACATTTAGCCAATCGGGCTATAGAAAGGGAGATGCAAGAACTTCATGCAAGATTAGAGGCGATGGAGGCAGTGCAGAGACGAGCACCTGATGTTGGAGACATCAACGATGCAAAGAATGAAGAAGTAGAAGTCGAAGAATCTGCAAGAGAGGATGTTGTCGAAGAACGCTTGCTGAGAGCAGTTGTTAGATTGGGAACCATATCCAAGATAGAGGTCACAATGTATGAAGGCAATTTAGATGTTGAAGAGCTGTTGGATTGGATAAGATCCATGGACAAACATTTCAACTATGAATATGTCGATGAAGAGAAAAGGGTGAAACATGTTGTCACCAGGCTAAAAGGACATGCAACACTGTGGTGGGATGAAATGTAGGCTGAGAGGAGAAGCAAAGGAAAACAGAAGATAAATAATTGGGACAGAATGGTAGCCAAACTAAAGTCTAATTTCTTGCCCAAAGTTTATCAGACCAATTTGTTCAAGAAGTTGCAGAACCTGAGATAGAAGGGTATGATAGTTGAGTACACAGAGGAGTTCTACAGGCTGAACATCAGAACTGGACAAAGAGAGAAAGATGGATAAAAAGTTGCTAGGTATATAAATGGCTTGAGGTATGAAATCCAGGATGAGATCAGCATGATGTCAGTAAGGACAGTGGAGGATTCTTATCAGTTTGCACTAAAGGCGGAGGAGAAGTTGGCGAGAAAACAAAGCCAACGAGGAAGAGGTAAAAGCCTAGCCCCAAACAAAGGCAAGGGATTTACCCATGAAAAGGCACATAAGTCTAAGGACGAGACTGAGAAACCACATAGTCACTTGGAAAGAGGAGGAAGTTCCCGAGGAAGACAGGGTGGTGGAAGAAGTTCTTCTAGAGGAAAAGGAAGAAGCAGAGGAGGAGAAGTAAGATGTTATCCATGTGGAAAGACATGGCACATGTATTGGGAATGTCCCGAGAAAAAGAAAGAAGGAGGAGGTGAAGCTCACATTTCAGAAGCACAGAGAAGGAATGCTGAAGAAGAAGGAGTAGAGGATGGAACATCTCTGATGTTGAGAAAGGTTCTCTTAAAACTAGAGGCAGAAGTTGAAAGGCTAGTGCAGAGGAACAGTCTCTTCAGGACAACTTGCAAGACTAAAGACAGAGTATGCAAGGTGATAATTGATAGTGGGAGCACCGATAACTTAGTATCCACAGAGATGGTGGAGAAATTGGAGCTGGAGACAACTACAAATCTGAAGCCATATAAAGTCTCATGGTTGCAGAAAGGACACCAGGTAATGGTTACTAAATAATGCTTGGTTAAATTTAAGATAGGATAATATAGAGATGAAATTCTATGTGATGTAATTCCCATGGATGTATGCCATATTTTGTTGAGAAGACCATGGCAGTTTGACAGGAATGTCATTCATGATGGGAGGAAGAATACATACACCTTGGAGAAGAATGGTAGAACACACATGTTGCTTCCAATAGAGGAGAAGAAAGTGAAAGAGGAAGTCAACACAAGCATAGTTCTCATGAGCGGGAAGGAACTCCCAAAAAAAGTCAAGAAAGAATAGGAGATGTAGTTCATTGTGGTGAGGAAACCCAGAGTTACCCTTACAAGTACTTCGATGGATGATTTGCCTGAAGAAGTTCAGGAATTGTTGGATAATCTTGCTGACATAGTGGTGGATGAGTTTCCTAACTCGTTGCCACCCATCAAAAGTATCAGCCACCATATTGACTTGATACTAGGAGCAAGTCTGCCAAACAAAGAAGCATACATATTGACACCTTGAGAAAATGAGGAATTAAATAACCAAGTTCAGGAATTGTTAGACAAGGGTTTGGTCAGAGAGAGCTTGAGTCCATGCGCAATACCAACTGTGTTGAGTCCAAAGAAGGATGGAGGATGGAGAATGTGTACAGACTCAAGATCCATTCGCAAGATCACTATCAGGTATAGATTTCCTTTACCAAGAATGGATGATTTAATGGACTGTTTAAGTGGAGAAAAATTGTTTTCTAAAATCTATTTGAAAAGTGGATATCACCATATTAGAATGAGAGAAGGTGATGAGTAGAAGACAACCTTTAAGACAAATGAACGTTTTTATGAGTGGCTTGTTATGCCATTTAGGTTAACAAATGCCCCGAGTACTTTTATGAGGTTGATGAATGACTGAAATATTTCATTGGCAAGTTTGTGGTTGTATATCTGGATGATATACGGATCTTTATCAGGACTAAAGAGGAGCATTTGAGACACCTGATACTAGTGATGAGGAGACTACAACAGGAGAAGTTGTTGATAAATTTGAAGAAGTCCTCTTTTATGAAGACAGAACTCATTTACTTGGGTTTTGTGATCTCTTCAAATCAACTGAAGATGGATCCAGAGAAGGTGAAAGCAATCAAAGAATGGTCATCACCAAAGAGTATGTTTGAGGTAAGGAGCTTCCATGGATTAGCAAGATTCTATAAGAAGTTCATCAAAGAGTTTAGTGGAATTTCTGCACCAATGATGGATACAGTGAAGATGAAGCACAAGTCTTTTAAATGGACAGAGGAGGCCAAGAGGAGCTTCAATATACTGAAGGAGAAAATAACAGAATGACCAGTTCTGGTCTTGCCAACTTTTGAAAAGATATTTCAAGTGAGAAGTGGTGCAAGTGGAGTGCAATTGGAGAAATTTTGAGCCAGGATAATAGACCTGTTGCCTATTTCAGTGAGAAGATGAATGAGACTAAGAGAAAATACTCCACATATGATAATGAGTTTTATGCCATAATCCAAGCCTTGAAGAAATGGAGACATTACCTTGTGCCACATGAATTTGTCTTGTATAGCAATAACCAGGCTTTACAATTCATAACTAGATAGGAAAAATTGAATCAAAGGCATTTAAAATGGGTTGAGTTTATGCAAAATTTTGCTTTTGTCATAAAACATATTGCTCGGAATGCTAAGTAAGTTGTTGATGCATTAAGCAGGAGATGTTTGATTCTGCAGGAATTTTAGGTGAAGACCTTGGGGTTTGAACACCTTAAGGATATGTATTGTGATTATCCAGATTTCAAGAAAGAATACGAAGCATGTGAAAATTCTGTGCTGGGAGACATAAGCCAGTGGACAGAGTATATGATTCAAGAGGGATTGTTGTTCAAAGGCAATCAGTTGTGCATACCAAAATGCTCAATGAGGGATAACCTTTTGAAGGAAAAGAATAGTGGAGGATTGGCTGGAAATTTCGGCCATGATAAAACATTTGCACAGTTGAGCAGTTCATACTATTGGCCAGGTATGAGAACAAAAGTGATAAAGTTTGTGAACAAATGGAGAATCTGCCAACATGCAAAAGGAAAAAGACAGAACACTGGATTGTATCAACCATTGCCAATACCAGAGAGGCCTTGGGATACTTTAAGCATGGATTTTGTGTTGAGACTGGCAAGAACGCAAAGAGGATTTGATTCCATATTTTTGGTGGTGGATAGATTTTCAAAGATGGTGAACTTTATCCCATGCCAGAAGACCAGTGATGCAACACATGTTGCAAATCTGTTTTTCAAGGAAGTTGTGAGACTTCACGGACTACCCAGAAGCATTGTCTCGAACAGGGACACTAAATTTGTCGGTCACTTTTGGAGAACGTTGTGGAAGAAATTGGGGACAAATTTGTCCTTCAACTCAGCTTATCACCCTTAGGCAGATGGGCAGACTGAAGTGGTAAACATAAGTTTGGGAAACTTATTGAGGAGTCTAGTCACTAAGCATCATAATTAGTAGGAGCAGATTCTGCCACAAGAAGAATTTGCATACAATGACTCACCAAACAAGAGCACTGGAAAGAGCCCATTCCAAATATTGTATGGAATTCAACCTAGGGGAATATCTGAGTTGAGAGACTTGGAACAGAGTGAGATCAGGAGCATTGGAGCAAAATATTTTGCTATAGAAATGCATAAGCTCCATAGCCAGATTAGAGGACAGTTGTAGAGTTCTAACCAAGAGTACAAGCGCAGAGTTGATCAACATCACAGGGAACTTCAATTTGAAGTAGGAGATCAGGTTCTAGCACATCTCGGGAAAGAAAGGTTCCCTAGGGGAACATATAACAAATTAAAGATGAAGAAGATAGGACCATGTAAGATCTTGAGGAAGTTTGATGCAAACGCCTATGATATTGAGTTGTCAAATGATGTGGGCATATCGCCCATATTTAACGTTTCAAACATGTATCCTTACAGGAAAGATGACACAAAGGGATCAGAAGATCAAGAGAAGATTCAGTGGGAGAAACAAATGCCTACAGCAGAAAAACCACAGATGGAGAAGATCGTTGATCAAAGGATTGGAAAAAAAGACTAGGAGGAAGACCTATTTTGAATATCTGGTCAAGTGGAAGGGACACCCAATAGAAGATGCCAGTTGGGAAAATGAAGTTGATATCCAAAAGCATGGAAAGTCTATGCAAGAGATCGTGGATAGGAGTCCATGAATCTTTGTCAAGGGGATTATGATGCAGGAGCATCGTTAGAGAGCACGCGAAGTAGGACCACTCAGCACCTGGGAATATTTTCGGAATCTCAACGCTGGCAGTTACGACGAATATTTTGAAGCATTCTTGAACTCAGCACCGAAAAATCTTTTGAAGCATGCTTGAACGATTGCAAGCGAAGTGGGAGTTTCCACTCCTTCTCTGGAATGTGTCTGAACTAAGATAGTCATTAGGTTAGGTTTTGGAGTAGACAAGTAGTCGAGGGGAACCCTAAGAACCCTCTGAGATAAATAGAGGTTTTGTACGCCCAAATGAGGTTGCTACAAGTTAGTAGGATATTTATGAGTTTTAGTTGTTGTTTTGATTATAGTTGTAGCCATTTTTACTTTTGAAGGAAGATAACAGAGGAAAAATTAACCCAATGCATGGTGTCGACATTGTTTGCAATTCCCTATTATTATGTTTTCATGAATGAATGAATTTCGTTACGAGTAGATGGAACTGTGAATGTTAGTATAAGTTTCAATTGTTTCTCTTCTGTCAAATCGGTGCAAGGTGTGCACAAATAACGCAAGGAGTGCGTTGATGGGATCGATTTCAGTTCCGATGCTCATAAGAGATCGCACGAAACTTCCCCTTTGCAAGGAGTGCAAAGTGACTGCTGCAAGGCGTGCACAATCGTCCGCAAGAACTCAAACCTTGCGTAAGAATCGGTTGCAAGGTGTGCATCGAGCAAACGGAGAATGCCAAGAGGGTGAGAAGAATTTCTTCTCAATAAATCCTTCGGGTCTGAGTTATCGAAAATCCTTGAAACACAAGGAGTGCGCGGGAATTCAAAACCTTCATGAAGGCCAAGCTCATGAGGGATAGCACTTCTCAGAAGTGTATTCAAGGTCCAAGAGATGGACTCGTAGGAGGTTCAAAGGTAGAGGCCTTTGAAGACTTAGAAAATCTTCTAAGTTACAAGAGATCAGAAGCTTAGGAGGAGGAGCGACAGTGGCCGTTGGATCACAATGCAAGAGATCAATAACCGTCTGATCAGAGCAAAGTGCACGAGCCTCAGCGCTTCACATACTCAGGAGAGAGAACTCACCAAGGTTTGAGAACGGAGATTTTCGAAGCCCGAAGAGCCGGAAATCCGAAGTCAACCTCAATCATTCGATCAACTAAAGCAGATCTGAGCTATCAGATCGTCCGAAGTAAACCTCAAGCGTTGGATCGCCAAGGTGAATCTGAGCCATCAGAATTCATGAGTTCAGGAGGAGTCAGTTTGAGACTTGAGATTTCCGAAGCCTGAAGAGCCAAAAATCCGAAGTAAATCTCAACCGTTCAATTAGTTGAAGCAGATCCAAGTCGTCAGATCATCCAAAGTAAATTTCAAGCGTTGGATCACCCGAAGTGAATCTGAGTCGTCGGAGATCAGGGGAGACGTGGCGTAGATCAGTGAGTTCTAGGTAAACACCCAAAGAAATTCTTGACCGTCAAATCAAGAGAGACGTGGTGTAGATCTGTGAGCTCCAGGTATAGACCCAAAGTAATTCATAGTCGTTAGATCTAGGGGAGACGTGGAGAAAATCTATGGATTCTGGGTAAAGACTCAAATAAATCCTCAATCATCAGATCAAGTGGACACACAGCAGGATTTTGCATACTTCGAGGAGAGAGAAAATTTGAGAGTTGAGAATTCTGAAGTCCGGAGATGCGAAGGGATCACAATTGTTGATCCGAGGAGGACACTTGTCAGTGGATTATAACCTTCAGATAAAAGTCATTGGAGAAAGGGTGAAGTTTGAGATTTGAAATCTCCGAAGTCAGAAGACTGGAGGAGATCTCAATCGTTGAACGAGAAGAGGGTCACATGATCGTTGATTTGAGTTGAAAGGTCAAACACCCGAAGTGGAAGTAAGACCGTTGATTGAGGAGGACAGGTGTCTGCAGATCGTCAGCTCTAGAAGATTGAAGTACGAAAGAAAGCAGGGTTTGAGATTTCAAAACCCTGAAGTTCGGAATCACAAATAAATCACATCCATTGATTTAGGAGGGGCAAATCTAGTCTGTGGATTGGGAAAGGGTCGATCTGAACCATCAGTTCAGACAACACCGTCAAGATCGTGAGATTGACGGTCATCTCACATTGCAGGGATAGAAAGTGCTCGATCTTTGCGAGATTGAGGGCGTGCTGCAATCAAGACCACGGTTTTAGAGAAAAGACATGTGGAGGCTTAGGGTGAATTGCGGGGAGAAACAGGTTTGACCCCAAACCACTCTTAAGTGCACCTATAATCGCGCGTAGGCATAAGGTCATCGCCCAAGGTCACGTCTGAGCCTAGAGAAAAGGCGTTAACGCCAACTCTGAGACTTCGCAGAACGTGAAAGGGAAGGTCACGGGTATCGTGAAGTCTGTGTAGGGAGCCGAGAGGACCTGTGTTTAATATAGAACGAGACCAGCAAGGTTTCGAAGAGTTGTTCGACTCTGGAATCGAAGATCATGACCGGGAGGTCATGCAACCCTTAGGAGAGAAGGGGGACTGCATCAACAAGTCGGGCATCTCTGCTTGACAGGCGTGCTCAAGAAGGCGTCGAACATCATGTCAATTCTTCTACTAAGGAGGGTGTTCCAGTGGAGCTACTCCATCATGTATCTCCTCATCTCGAAAATGAGCTCCAAGTGATTTGGTGCAAGAAAGCCAGGTGAGCTCGAGTCTCGTCCCATGTTTGAAGTAGGCAAAGGAAACTCATCTGGGCAATCAGTCTAGGGAATTTCCTCTTGGACTATGCAAGTAGCCCCCTCTGGTGCTGCCACAGTGTCCATTGTTGTAAGACTGGTGTTGGGTCGATCATGGGGGTCCGAGACCATGTAGAGGAGGGAGTCTAGTGGAACCATAATTGTTTCCTCCGGGATTTCCTCCTCCACTTAAGCCATTGGAGGTGTCTTCAGCTCCTTATTTCTCTAAATCAAAGCTATCGAGGAAGCCCACACTAATTCACGGAGGTGTCTCTACCTTGCTACGTAACAGTACCAAGAGGGACCCGTATTGGGTATCCCTTGCTCACGAGGCATGACAAATTCGGGAGGCCAGATAAAACTGAAAGGAGGGCGCATAGAGCCGAATAGCTGAGTAGAGCGGAGCACCATTGCAACAAAGAAACAGAATGAAACAATCCATGGCCAACCTGGTAGAAGTGGAGGATTGTCCGAGAAGCTGAAATGACTGTGCAACCTCCTCTCGTACCTATCGTCACCCCTCTGCCATGGCACATTGAGGGCACCATTAAACATGCGCGAGGGAGTTGTCCCTCCACCCCCTGAGCGTGTTTAAGTCCATCCTCCATCCAAGAATGAAGCTTGGGGTGGTGACCGACCTTATTAATAACTCGACCCGCATGTGGGTTATGTGGCATCCTCCAAGCTACGTGGCACCCCATCTGGGGTAAAAATAGGGTTTGTTATTGATAAGAAAAAATAAGGTTTAGAGTTTTGTTATGATAAGAAAAAATAGAGTTTGTTATTGATAAATCCTGTTTTTTCAATAACAAATCCTAATTTTTCATAACAAATTATGTATCTTTATAATAATTATTACAATTATGTATCTTTTTGTTTTGACTTTTTATAAAAATGGTTGATATAAGTGGATTGCCATATTCTATCATCCCAAATTAATGATGTCATCAACCACTTTTATCAAATAGTTATTTCTAGTTTATAAACCATATTATGCACAAAAGAAAACAGAGTTTAATTAACAAATTTAATTATGTATGAAGAGGTTTAATGTAATATGTGAAGAGGTTTGATTACTAGTATGTTTGGTGTCGGATTATCCTTCTTCTTTTTTGCATATTTGTTTTTTCTTTCAAATGTGTGCTTGTATCTAGTGTTTCCATGGGCAAGAGGCAACCATTTTCATTGTATCGTATTTTGGTTTAAAAAATTATATAATAAGTTGGTTATAAAAAAATGAAAAACTTATATAATTCATTGTATCGTATTTTGGTTTATAAGTTGGTTATAAAAAAATGAAAAACTTATATATATTAAATTTAGCTCATAGTTACAATGTTATTATTTTGATGTTCATGTTACTTTTTTTTAAATTAACTTTAAAAAATTAAAATCAAGCATATTACATTTAATTGATTTTTGTTCAGCGTTTTATAATTAAAATCATTTAAAATGATATAAAAATAAAATTTCACATAAAAAATTATGAATAAAAAATAAGTTGTAACTTAAATTGTTTTTTATCAAAATGGAAAAGAATTTGTAATTAAATTCATTTATTTATTTCATTCAATTTTTTAAAATTATAAATTTTGTAATTATAATGATAATTTGCAATTAAATTTATTTAGTTATTGATTTAATTTGGCAATGTAAATTTGGGCAAAATTATTATTTTTTATTATTTAAATTGTATTTATGATGAAAAATCCTTGGGGCACTCCGATTATACAAACTTAGCCACTCAAATCTACAGATCCAACCATCCCTCACTGGATTTCAGGCAATCATTCGAAAACAACAAAATAGTAGAACTTTTAGAATACACTTATTATAATGAGCAAATTTAAGAAGAGAGGTTCTTTGATGGTGGCTACCAAATCAATTTCTTCAAGTTTGATAACTACTAAATTAAGAGAATAACTAAAAACATGAGAGATGGAAAAAAATGAATCAATATGAAATTTCTCTTTAAAATTTAATTTTAAAAAATAATAGTTTTTCAAAATCATTTGGAGGCTATTTATTATCCAAAATAAATTGTATTAAATCATGGATTGCTAAGTTGTATATATTACTTTTATAAAAAATCATAAAATTTCATTTTATTGTTATTTATTAGTGAGATTTAACATTACCTTATAAATTATGAGAAACACAAGCATAATACTGGAGCAACTACAAGCTAGGGTTTGACAGTCGCAATCACAACAGAGGTTAGCATGGTTACCAAAGGGGGTGGTAATTGACCCCCCTCATACAAGCAGGTAGTGGTGGACAGGGAGGAAGGCCCACAAGGCATAGGGTTCAAGGAACCAGTGACAAGCACCTCGGGATCAGGATTGGAAAAGAATCAGGAAAGAAACCAGGAAAAAAGGGATTGCATGGGGGAAGAAGCCATAGAAACCCAGAATGATGCGCAAGAACCAACGAACCCCAATGGGGAAGAAGGGCGTAACCCGTGTAAACCTAAAACATCACTGATACCCAAGGTGATACTGGAAGACCCACAAACGCAACTCTTCCCGGACCAGATGAGGACGCATGCACTAATTTGCAAGTTCATGGGTTTGTGGCCCACAGAAAGAACGTTGCGCAACTGGATAAAATATCAATGGAAACCAAGCAGGGAAGTGGAACTCCACCTGGGTTCGAAAGGCTTCTTCACAGTAGTATTCATGAACTTGAAGGGCATGGATAAAGTCTTTGAGGGGGGGGCATACTTCCACGCCTCAGCAGGACTGTACATGCGACCATGGAAGGAAAACTTCTCCCCAGAGAAAGAAAGCTTAAAAAATATACCCGTCTGGCTGAGGATTTACTCATTGCCGCTAGACTACTGGCTACCCTCCACCTTCGAAGCAATCGGGAACAAACTTGGAAAATATGTGAAGACATAGAAAGAAACCCTAAAAGGGAGATATACATCCTATGCAATCATCTTCAGTGAGATGGATCCTCTTCAGTGAGATGGATGTTTCAGGGGCACTCCTAGAAGCCATAAGCCTGGAATTCAGGGATGAGGAATGGATACAAAGCATCGACTACGAGAAGATCCCATTCAGATGTAGAAGATTCCATGAACATTGACACCTACTCAGAGAATGTCCTCTTAATAAAAAACAAGAAGCAGGAAACACCAAAATACAACAGGATGAGGATGGGTTCATAAAGCCGAACCACAGAAACAGAGAAAACAAGAAACCAAGTAAAGCCCCAACATGAAGAAATCAAGAAGCCAGGGCTAGAACAAAAGGGAGGGACAAGACCAACAAAGGAGAAGAAGGAGGAAAGGAAAAGACAAAAGATAAAGAAGCTAGGGAACAAGCAACAAATGAGAACACAGATAGTCCAAGCAATAAGATGGAACAGAGGGGTAGCGCAACTCCTTAGACTAAGAAACTAGAGAAGCCAACACCCCCATGCAGGAGGCAGACGGAGACGTGAAAATGACACCAAGCAAGGTAGGTACAGAAGATCCCGATCTCAAAGATATTGTGGAAATGGAAGGAATAGATCTCCAGAACATACTAGAGTAATGGAAAAGGCAGGGCGTAGACAATGTACCAGCAGAGCAACTAGATCATATCCAATACCTCTTCCTCCTACGGGAGGAAGCAAAATCCAAAGGGCTCAAGCGCACGCACGGGGAAATAGGACACCTAGGAATCAAAGCAGGCCAGGGACAACCACAACTCTCACCCAAGCAGACGAGAAGGAAGAAAGGTAGGAAATCAAATAGCGTAGCCCTACAGGAACTAGGAGTTGTGCTGATAAACTCAGGTAAGATCAAAAATATCTTTCCCAACTCCCCCCCCACATGTTTAAATGAAGATTATAACATGGAATATTATAGGCCTAAACAACCCACGAAAGCAAAGAATCCTTAAAAATAGACTGAGGAAGGAATAACCGGACCTTTGTTTCATCCAAGAGACAAAATGCACTGTAGACATAATGGAAGCAATCAACAAAAAACAATGGAGCAAGTACAAGATGTTGGTTGTCGAAGAACAACAGATGGTAGGCGGTATTCTCACTTTGTGGAACCCACAAGTGATGAATCTACTAGCAGCCGAAGCCACCAGACACACACTTTCAGTTAACATGCAAATCATAGGTAACACAGAGGTGATT